>WNWK01014851.1:0-49849 GCA_009830355.1 Cherax destructor
TTATGTGTTTGGTAGATATATTTGCATGTGACAAAGATGCACCCTTGTTACAAAGGGTATTGGTTTGTTTCAAGTGTATTTTGGCATTATATATAAGTTATGCTCTTTTATGTATGTCACGTATAAGGTTGTAAGTCATATAGGGTGCACGGGAATAATTGGATGTCATGTATCTAGTGTTGCGGTTTTGGCATCTATTGGTGTGGCATTTTCATTGATGTACGACATTGTAGTAAAAATTTTAAATAAAAATTAAAAATTATATGTCACAAGAATACACGATTTCAGTTGAAAAATAAGTTTATTTGAGCTTAAGTTATTCTGTATCAGCTATAATGTGGAGTAAAAATATTTGAAAACAACTGAAATGCAATTAGGTGGAGAATTAACATAGCAGCCACCATGTTTTGTAATACTTTGTGAGGTGGGATGCATAGTAAAGTTTGAAAACAGTCGTCAATATTCTTATGCAGTATTACTAGTTTCTTGTTAGTTCATTGTGTATTTCATCATTGCACGAAGTAGTATGTCTTATGAAACAGAATCGTTTCATATTTGTATACCAATTCTATGTATCATGTATGTTAAGTTTTTTAAATAAAATATAAAAATAATAATAATAATAATAATAATAATAATACTTTATTGAGACATGGTACAGTGATACATGGTAGACATAGTTATACATAGTTATTACATAGTTATTACATAGTTATTAATGAGATGTACATGCCAAAAGCCCCTAATATGCATCTGAAGACTAATGTGACATGGAATCCACAGAAGGTGCACTCTGACTCCACTGTCTACAATCCTAGCTTACCTGTCTGGCTTCTGACGCAAGATTAGATTTTGCCACCGAAGTGGCTAGTTTATTGTGCACCCCATATCCATCCTGTAGACGGTAGCGCAAGAGCATATGGATACACAAAAGGCCTAAGCACTAGGCCCCAAAGGGGTTAACAATTGTATATTTGGGTTTATATCTACATTTCAATTATCTATTACAAGCAAATTTAGGAAATTTGCTTATTACAATTGGTATCTTATTTCATGAATAAGATATCTTGACATGTCACATAGGTTATTATACTGTCTATCTCTATATTCCTCAAAAAGTGCACAATTAAGCACATAGTGTTCAAGACAGTGACCATATGCCTGATCACATAATTTGCATTTAGTTTGATCATCATCTGTGTCTCCCAAACTGTCAGAAGTACTTGTAGCCAAGCCTAAGCCTGGCCACTACAACATCAGTCAGTCTGTTCACATTGCAAGTTGCTCCACAAACATGCCCATCTGTGCTCTCATTATCATGAGCACAGATAGGCACGTTCATGGAAATTAATTTGGATTTATATCTATAGTTCACTTATCTGTTACAAGCAAATTTAGGAAATTTGCTGCATGCCACAATTTATACTTAATGAGTTGAGAGCATTTACAGATAATAATAATAATAATAATAATAATAATAATAATAATAATAATAATAATAATAATAATCTTTATTTCTACAAGTACATGTACAAGGTATACCTAGCTGACATCAATGACATACCACTATATAGAAAGCCCCTTGTTATACAGAACATTTCGGGCAAATGAGGTCAGTTTTGTCCCAGGATGCGACCCACACCAGTCGACTAACTCCCAGGTACCCATTTTGCTGATGGTGAACATAGACAACCGGTGTAAAGAAACACGCACAATGTTTCTACCCTGGATTGGAATCGAACCCGGACCCTCGCCGCGTGAAGCGAGAGCTTCACGCGGCGAGTGGTGCCCCGTTACAATTAAAGTGTCAAAATCAATACATGGACGCATTTGAATGCAAGGAGTATGGCAAACAGTTCTATTTGAAGGGTAAGTAAGTTTATTCAGGTGTACACAAATACAGTTACATAGAATACACTATGTAGCACAATTTTTGTTCCTGGCTAGTTTTGGATGTAAAACAAAAACATATAATAAAATAAATAAAATTTACATAAATAAAATAAAATTTACACAAATTTTATTTTAAACTTTCTGAAACATATTTACAAAGTTAAAAATGAGCAATTTTTCTAGATTTGCGAGCATACAACAAATCACTTTCCCGTTTAAGCCCCCAAATGTAGTCTCCCATCATGTTTTCATTCTAAGATCCCTGATATTTGTGTTCAAAATCCATTATATCTTGGAGAAAGCGCTCCCCTTGCTCCTCTGAGTATGCTCCCATATTCTCCTTGAAATTGTAAAGATGAGCATGAAGGATATGGACCTTAAGGGACATCCTACAGCTCAATTGACCATAGCTTTTCACCAAGGTGTCGACAAGTTCCACATACCTAGAGTTTACCTGGAGAGAGTTTCGGGGGCCAACGCCCCCGCGGCTCGGTCTGAGACCAGGCCTCGTGGTGGAACAGAGTCTGATCAACTAGGCTGTTACTGCTGGCTGCACACAAACTGACATACGAACCATAGCCCGATTGGTCAGGTACTGACTTTAGGTGCCTATCCAGTGCCTTCTTGAAGACAGTCAGGGGTCTATTAGTAATCCCCCTTATGTATGCTGGGAGGCAGTTGAACAGTCTTGGGCCCCGAACACTTAATGTGTTGTCTCTCAGTGTACTCGTGGCGCCCCTGCTTTTCATTGGGAAAATGTTGCATCTTCTGCCGAGTCTTTTGCTTTCATAGGGAGTGATTTTCGTGTGCAAGTTTGGTACTAATCCCTCTAGGATTTTCCAAGTGTATATTATCATATTTTCGTGTGCAAGTTTGGTACTAATCCCTCTATTCCAACTGCATCAAACAGACCTGATACATCATTACAGTAGCACAACCTGTCTTCATTAGTGAAGAAGCTTGAGAAATGTTGGTGACGCTTTCTTTGGCTTCTCATTTGCACACTTTCATCCACCAAGTCCCACTCCTTGAGCCTCGAAATCAAAAGCTCAGCATTTGACTTTGTCAAACCAAGCTCTCTGTGTAGAGAACCTAGGATAACCCAGAAAAGTTAGACAGAGTGCGAGAAGCGAGAAGTGCCGCTGTTGCCTTACTTGGTCCCAGTTGGATCGAAACTTCGTCCTAAGTTTCGTTCTCAAATGTGCGGGTTGTTCATGTTTGTTGGAATCACGGTATTGTGACTTTACTCTTTATAAAGCGTCAGTTTTGGTGGCCCTGAACAACCCCAACGACTAAGTAAGTTTATTCAGGTATACACAAGTAAGTTACATAGAGTATCATACATAGGAGCATATATGTAAAGAACGCGACGACCTATCCAATGAAAGAAAGCAAAGCTACTGATTCATAGGTTAAACGCTATAAGTGCTGAATGAGGCTGTTGTCAAAACCAAACAGTTAGTTTAATATCTTTATTATGCACCCCATACCCATCCTGTGGGTGGTAGTCAAATGATTACATAGGTACATAATGGGTCCAGGGACTGGGCCCCAAAGTTTTGATAGCTGAGCAAGTTACAAAGGTAATGAACTCGGGTAGATCTGGTCACAATCATGACAAAACCAAACACCAAACTCCCCTTTAATTGCTTCCCATATCCCAGGTGTTGTATGTCCCCTACGGGTTAGTAAGTTTTTACAGGTACAAGTATACGTAAATACAGTTACATAAATTATCATACATAGCATATGTGTAGATTACACAGGATAACCCAAAAAAAAAGTCAGTGACTTATTTCCACTGTGGTCCTTGTAATATTTTATTATTTAAGCCTTAAAAGTTAAAACATCTAAGTAACTCAACTGTGTGCTTCCAGTGAATATAATAGTACTGAGGCCTCATACATAATTTTACAATAGTTTTATAAATTATGTAGAATTTAATCTAGGATAACTCAATAAAGTCGATGTTAAACTACTCACATTGATAGTGCTTGGCTCTCATCCCAGAGCCCCTCAAGGGAGGCTCTTGATCCAGGGAATTGAATCTATGCTCCAATTCTTTAAATCGTTTACAGTGCCTTTCATTCCCTCAGGCACTGTACAACCCTTATGAGTTTAGCATTTCCCCAATTAATGTAATAATTATGATGTTGCTGGAGAGTATGTACATTAATTTCTTTCCTTCGTAAGTCTTCCTGAGTGTACTGTGGAATTAACTGAGGCACACGGAATAGGAGGAAATTTTTTCCTGGATAGAGGCATGGTTGACAAATAGGCAGCAGAGAGTTTGCATAAATGGGGAGAAATCAGAGTGGGGAAGCGTCACAAGCGGTGTACCACAGGGGTCAGTATTGGGCTCCTTGTTGTTCACAATCTACATAAACGACATAGATGAGGGAATAAATAGCAACATAAGCAAGTTTGCCGATGACACCAAAATAGGCCGTCCAATTCATTCAAATGAGGACATTTAGAGCACTCCAGGAAGATTTGAATAGACTGATGCAGTGGTTGGAGAAGTGGCAGATGCAGTTTAATATAGATAAATGCAAAGTTCTAAATATTGGACAGGACAATAACCATGCCACATATAAACTAAATATTGTAGATCTTAATACTACTGATTGCGAAAAGGATTTAGGAGTTCTGGTTAGCAGTAATCTAAAACCAAGACAGCAGTGCATAAGTGTTCGCAATAAAGCGAACAGAATCCTTGGCTTCATATCAAGAAGTATAAATAATAGGAGTCCTCAGGTTGTTCTTCAACTCTATATATCCTTGGTTAGGCCTCATCTAGATTATGCTGCACAGTTTTGGTCACCGTATTACAGAATGGATATAAATGCTCTGGAAAACGTACAAAGGAGGATGACTAAGTTGATCTCATCTATCAGAAATCTTCCCTATGAGGATAGACTGAGGGCCCTGAATCTGCACTCTCTAGAAAGGCGTAGAATTAGGGGGGATGTGATTGAGGTGTATAAATGGAAAACAGGAATAAATAAAGGGGATGTAAATAGCGTGCTAAAAATATCTAATATTGACAGGACTCGCTGCAATGGCTTTAAGTTGGATAAATTCAGATTCAGGAAGGATTTAGGAAAGCATTGGTTTGGTAATAGAGTTGTCGATGAGTGGAACAAACTCCCAAGTACAGTGGTACCTCGACTTACGATATTTTTTCATTCCAGAATGCTGTTCAAGTGACATTACCAAACGAATTTATCTCCTTAAGAAATGTTGTAAAATAGACTAGTCCTTTTAGACCCCCAAAATTACACTTACAAAAGCATTTACAAAAATAAACTTACATAAAAGGGTGAGTTTGGGGACCATCGTAAGTCGAGGTACCACTGTACAGTTATAGAGGGTAAAACGTTGTGTAGTTTTAAAAATAGGCTAGATAAATATATGAGTGGGTGCGGGTGGGTGTGGGTGGGTGTGAGTTGGTCCTGACTAGCTTGTGCTACTAGGTCAGATGCCGTGCTCCTTCCTTAAGTGAATGTAACCTGACTTGGCTGGGTCGGTGGCTAAAGCTCTCGCTTCACACGGCGAGGGCCTGGGTTCGATTTCCAGCCAGGGCAGAAACATTGGGCGTGTTTCTTTACACCTGTTGTCTATGTTCCCCATCAGTAAAATGGGTACCTGGGTGTTAGTCGACTGGTGTGAGTCGCATCCTAGGATACTGACCTAATCTGCCCGAAATGCTCAGCATAACAAGGGACTTTCTATATAGTAGTATGTCACTGATGTCAGCTAGGCCTGTATACCATGTACGTACATGTACTTGTAGTAAATAAAGATATTATTATTATAAGCTGGTGGGAGACTTGGATCTGCCTCGCATGGGTCAGTAGGCCTGCTGCAGTGTTCCATCAATTCTCAAAATAGCTAGGGTCGCCCCGATCCACAAAGGAGGTGATCAAACAGACCTGAATAATTATAGACCAATTTCTAATTTACCATTGCTTTCTAAAATCTTCGAAAAATTAATTCATAGACAAATCTATTCCTACCTCGTCTCACACAATGTACTCAACCCCTGTCAATTTGGATTCAGGACAAACAAGAGCACAAACGATGCTATTACGCACATGTTGGAATTAATATATACAGCACTTGAGAAAAAAGAAGTCCCACTGGGAATCTTCATTGATCTACGCAAAGCTTTTGATACAGTCGACCATGATTTACTGCTCACAAAATTAGCACACTATGGTATAAGGGGGCACCCACTCAACTACCTAAAGTCATACCTCACCAACAGAAGCCAATACGTGTACACAAATGGAGCGAACTCTTCCACACAACAAATTACAGTCGGAGTCCCTCAAGGAAGTGTCCTGGGGCCACTCCTATTCCTCATTTACATAAATGACCTACCGAATGCATCACAACTACTCAAACCCATTTTATTTGCAGATGACACAATATATGTCTTCTCTCACCCAAATCCAGTTATACTGGCCAACACTGTTAATGCCGAATTACAGAAAATATCAATATGGATGACGACTAACAAGCTTACTCTCAATACTGACAAGACCTACTTCATACAGTTTGGAAGCAAAGCCACAAATGTTCCACTTAACATGACACTCAATGGTACACCCATCACAAGACTCACAGAGGGAAAATTCCTAGGAATCCACCTTGACAGTAGCCTTAAATTCCAAACACATATACAACAAATTTCCAAGAAAATCTTGAAGACAGTAGGCATATTATCAAAGATACGCTATTATGTACCTCAATCAGCTCTCCTTGCACTATATCATTCACTTATCTACTCGTATCTCACCTATGGAATCTGTGCATGGGGATCAACAACGTTAAATCACCTTAGACCACTCATAACACAACAAAAGGCCGCAGTCAGAATAACAAATTCCCACTCTAGACAGCATACTCCACCAATATTCAAAAGTCTCAAACTACTCACCGTAAAGAACATTCATACTTACTCTTGTGCCTACTACATATATAAAACTTTACACTCTAATATAAACCCTCTGCTCAAAACTCTCCTCACCAACTTTAATAGGACCCATGACCACAACACAAGACACAGATCACTTTTTGATATACCCCGTGTTCATATCAACCTATGTAAAAATTCTATGCACATAAAGGGCCCCAGAATCTGGAATTCATTACCAGTAAATATTAAGATAATCTTGTCTGAAAATCAATTTAAGACTCAACTCAAAAACCACCTACTCACCCAACACTAAATGATCATACTATAAACTACTTTGAAAAATGCTCATTATTACTTTCCTATACGATAATCTCAATTTTTAATAATATGTTACTATTATGTTACCCCCTACTCATTTTTTATTTATTTATTAACACATCGGCCGATTCCCACCAAGGCAGGGTGGCCCGAAAAAGAAAAACTTTCATCATCATTCACTCCATCACTGTCTTGCCAGAAGGGTGCTTTACACTACAGTTATAAAACTGCAACATTAACACCCCTCCTTCAGAGTGCCGGCACTGTACTTCCCATCTCCAGAACTCAAGTCCGGCCTGCCGGTTTCCCTGAATCCCTTCATAAATGTTACCTTGCTCACACTCCAACAGCACGTCAAGTATTAAAACCATATGCCTCATTCACTCCTATCAAATACGCTCACACATGCTTGCTGGAAGTCCAAGCCCTCGCACACAAAACTTCCTTTACCCCTCCCTCCAACCTTTCCTAGGCCGACCCCTACCCCGCCTTCCCTCCACTACAGATTTATACACTCTCGAAGTCACTCTGTCTTGTTCCATTCGCTCTACATGTCCAAACCACCTCAACAACCCTCCTCAGCTCTCTGGACAATCGTTTTGGTAATCCCGCACCTCCTCCTAATTTCCAAACTCCGAATTCTCTGCATTATATTCACACCACACATTGATCTCAGACATGACATCTCCACTGCCTCCAGCCTTCTCCTCGTTGCAACATTCATCACCCATGCTTCACACCCATATAAGAGCGTTGGTATAACTATACTCTCATACATTCCCTCTTTACTTCCATGGACAAGGTTCTTTGTCTCCACAGACTCCGAAGTGCTCCACTCACCCTTTTCCCTCATCAATTCTATGATTCACCTCATCCTTCATAGACCCATCCGCCGACATGTCCACTCCCAAATATCTGAATACATTCACCTCCTCCATACTCTCTCCCTCCAATCTGATATCCAATCTTTCGTCACCTATTCTTTTTGTTATCCTCATCACCTTACTCTTTCCTATATTCACTTTCAATTTTCTTCTTTTACACACCCTACCAAATTCATCCACCAACCTCTGCAGCTTCTCTTCAGAATCTCCCAAAAGCACAGTGTCATCAGCAAAAAGCAACTGTGACAACTCCCACTTTGTATTTGCTTCTTTATCTTTTAGCCCAACACCTCTTGCCAAGACCCTCGCATTCACTTCTCTTACAACCCCATCTATAAATATATTGAACAACCACGGTGACATCACACATCCTTGTCTAAGGCCCACTTTTACTGGGAAATAGACCCTTCCCTCCTACACACTCTAACCTGAGCCTCACTATCCTCATAAAAACTCTTCACTGCTTTCAGTAACCTTCCTCCTATTCCATACACCTGCAACATCTGCCACATTGCCCCCTATCTACCCTATCATACGCCTTTTCCAAATCCATAAATGCCACAAAAACATCTTTACCCTTATCCAAATACTGTTCACCTATATGTTTCACTGTAAACACTTGGTCTACACACTTTCCTAAAGCCCCCTTGTTCATCTGCTATCCTGCTTTCTGTTTTACTCATAATTCTTTCAATAATAACTCTACCATACACTTTACCAGGTACACTCAACAGACTTATTCCCCTATAATTTTTGCACTCTCTTTTGTCCCCTTTGCCTTTATACAAAGGAACAATACACGCTCTCTGCCAATCCCTAGGTACCTTACCCTCTTCCATACATTTATTAAATAATAGCACCAACCACTCCAAAATTATATCCCCACCTGCTTTTAACATTTCTATCTTTATCCCATCAATCCCAGCTGCCTTACCCCCTTTCATTCTACCCACTGCCTCACGAACTTCCCCTACACCCACAACTGGCTCTTCCACCCTCCTACAAGATGTTATTCCTCCTTGCCCTACACACGAAATCACAGCTTCCCTGTCTTCATCAACATTTAACAAATCCTCAAAATATTCTCTCCATCTTCCCGATACCTCTAACTCTCCATTTAATAACTCTCCTCTCCTATTTTTAACTGTCAAATCCATTTGTTCTCTAGGCTTCCTCAACTTATTAATCTCATTCCAAAACTTTTTCTTATTTTCAACAAAATTTGCTGATAACATCTCACCCACTCTCTCATCTGCTCTCTTTTACATTGCTTCACCACTCTTTTAACCTCTCTTTTTCTCTCCATATACTCTTCCCTCCTTGCATCACTTCTACTTTGTAAAAACCTCTCATATGCTAACTTTTTCTCCCTTACTACTCTCTTTACATCATCATTCCACCAATCGCTCCTCTTCCCTCCGCACCCACTCGCCTGTAACCACAAACTTCTGCTGAACACTCTAACACTACATTTTTAAATCTACCCCATACATTTTCAACCCCATTGCCTACACTCTCACTAGCCCATCTATCCTCCAATAGTTGTTTATATCTTACCCTAACTGCCTCCTCTTTTAGTTTATAAACCTTCACCTCTCTTTTACTTACTGATTCTATTTTCCTTGTATCCCATCTACCTTTTACTCCCACTGTAGCTATAACTAAAAAGTGATCTGATATATCTGTAGCCCCTCTATAAACATGTACATCCTGAAGTCTACTCAACAGTCTTTTATCTACCAATACATAGTCCAACAAACTACTGTCATTACGCCCTACAAAATGCTCAATGTTATTTTCCTTAAGATAATCTCAATTCCATATTATCATTCAAGCATCTTAACACCTGTAACAATCTAATATCTAATATCATTATATAATAATTTAAACAGTAAAATTTCATCATATTGTAATTTTGAAAATAATTTTTAACTAGAATAAACTCAATAAATTTCTCTAATATTAAGTACATAGTTTTTAAGGACTAGAATAAGCTGCCCCTAATGCCATGGCATGTCAGTGGCTCTCCTTGCACTCAATTTACATTGTAACTACCGATACCTATGTAATCTGCAATGAAATAAAATTTGTTTGTTTGTTTATGTTCTTACGTTCTTGGTGTCTGCTTGCCATTGCTGGTCTGACATGGTTCAGGTGTTGCAGTTTTCTAGAAGGCTGTGGATCTTGAAATTGTAGTCTGTCATGGTCATTATTACTACAGTATTACATTCATAGAGGTAGCGCTAAACCTATAGGGGTCATACAGCACCTAGGGAAACAGGAGCTACTCATGTTCGAGCCAAGGAGAGGGAGGGTAGGTCCAGTTCATTGTACAGTGGAACCCCGGTTAACAAAAAAAATTCATTGCAGAAGCCTGCTCAAGTGCCATTACCGAACGAATTTACTTCCTTAAGAAAAAATGTCATTTAGGTTAGTCTATTTCAGACCCCCAAAAATACACTTCCACAAGCACTTGCAATATTATACTTACATAATTGCACGATTTCCGGGGTGTTCGTTAACCGGGGTTCCACTGTATTAGGAATCCCCCTTACCAGCATCAAGGCATCTTCCTTTAGGGAAGTCTGTCATATTCATAATGACTACCCTGCCTCCTTTATCAGTGGTAGCGATGGGTATACTGTCATCCCCAGGCCAAGTACCTGAGTATGTTGACGTAACACAGAGGAATGATAGGTTTAGTGAAATTTGTGACAGCTGCCTTGATAATAACTTGTGTAAACCCTATCACTAAACCAGTGGTTTTAGATGATGGTGTCTAACTCCTGTAACTTGAGTTTGTATACTCTAGTAGAGAATTTAAAACCCCCCATAGTGGTGAGTGTGTAGCTTGGTAAATTGTTCATGGTGTCTGCCTATCTACCTCCACTTATTGTTAGAACATAAGTGTAAGTGTTTGCCATTAAGTCAAACCTTCTGTTGTAAGCTGGCAATCATAATTCACGAAATTATAATAGCTGTAACATGATTGCAGATGAATTACACTGGCCTGTGAGTTTTAGGACTTGCCTGCCATGGGTTCAAGCTTCACCTGTTCTGTAATTGGGCAGTCATAATTTTGCTGAGGATTGTTTCAGAAGTTTTCTGGTCAACACTGGGGAACCTGGTCCTCAAGTGTGTGTGTGCCAGGTGGAAGGAATCTTCGGTGATCACCAAAAGATAGTCTGCATGTTCAAGTGGGTAGCAGCAAATGGAGACAAGATGGAAGTAAAGAGATGTTAAAGAACTGATGTAAGGTATGAACATCTCTTTATTCTGTCATTTAGGAAAGAAGAGCAGTTGTGGAAATCCTAAGATATCAGAAGAAGAGAAAGATACAGTGGAACCCCGGTTAACGAACACCCCGGAAATCGTGCAATTATGTAAGTATAATATTGTAAGTGCTTGTGGAAGTGTATTTTTGGGGGTCTGAAATAGACTAACCTAAATGACATTTTTTCTTAAGGAAGTAAATTCGTTCGGTAATGGCATTTGAGCAGGCTTCTGCAATGAATTTTTTTCTTTAACCGGGGTTCCACTGTACTCTGCAGTAAATATTCATAATGTATACATGTACAGTGGACCCTCGGTTTTCGTTCACCTAAAAACTCGAACAATTATGTAAGTGTATTTTTGTAAGTGGTTTTGTAAGTGTATTTTTGGGGGGTCTGAAATGACTAATCTAATTTACATTTGTCCTTATGGGAACAAATTCGTTCGGTAATGGCACTCAAACAGCATTCTGGAAAGAATTTTCGACGAAAACCGAGGGTCCACTGTATGTCCTTAGTGTTTTGTGTCTTTATTTCATAGTTTATTTGTATTGTCATTACTGTGTTTGTATTATTGGTAGGTATTGTTTCCATACTCTTTCATTTTACCACTTAAGCAGACACTTCTGTTTCATTTTGTGTGGTTTCTTTGTGTAATTTTTGCCTTGAAATAGTATTTTCAGTGATGTGCAAATAGCAGACAGTAAATGAATAATCACATAGCCTAACCCATAGTGAGGAGGACCAATGATTTGTGTATACATATACAGGCAGACCCCGCTTTACAGCATTTTGCTAATACAGCGGTTTTTAATTAGTATACCCATTCTTCATTTATTCAGACTGCCTACAATAAATATATTCACAACTCGCTATAAGCTAAGGCTGAAAATATTTTAAGGTAAGTAATGTGTATACAGTGGACCCCCGAGTTTCGTAAAAACTTCTCTTCTGAAGTCTGCTCAAGTGCCATTACTGAACGAATTTACTCCCTTAAGGAAAAATGTCACGTAGGTTAGTCTATTTCAGACCTCCAAAAATACACTTCCACAAGCACTTACAATATTATACTTACATAATTGTACGATTTCCGGGGTTTACGAAACTTGGGGGTCCACTATACAGTGGAACCCCGGTTAACGAACACCCCAGAAATTGTGCAATTATGTAAGTATAATATTGTAAGCTTGTGGAAGTGTATTTTTGGGGGTCTAAATGACATTTTTTCTTAAGGAAGTAAATTCATTCGGTAATGGCACTTGAGCAGGCTTCTGCAATGAATTTTTTTCGTTAACCGGGGTTCCACTGTACTGTACAGTGAACCCTCGGTTTTCGTTGAAAATTCTTTCCAGAATGCTGTTTGAGTGCCATTACCGAACGAATTTGTTCCCATAAGGACAAATGTAAATTAGATTAGTCATTTCAGACCCCCAAAAATACACTTACAAAAGCACTTACGAAAATACACTTACGTACATAATTGTTCGAGTTTGGAGGTGAACGAAAACCGAGGGTCCACTGTATATGCTTTTTTTTTAGACAGATCTATTGCTCACTTAATTCATGATAGTGTAAACATGTTATCTGGCTTTTAAATGCATTTCAAAGTGGCAAAAAGACTATGATTCACTCTATGGTGATTTTCGCTTTACAGCAGTAGCCTAGAACCTAACCTGCTGTATAAGTGGAGCCTGCCTGTACTGTATTTCAAGACCTTAATGAATAGTTTATTCTGTATCCCAATTTTTACATGATGCTATCTTAAATTACTTCACCATTAATCTAAATTAAGCTGTTTTTCTTCAATAATGTATTTTTTCTCAATTCATGTCTTTTTTTTTTTTGTTTCTTTGACCTTTTATCATTCTAATTTTATTGTAATTATTTGCATCTTGGAAGTTTGTTTAATACTGAGCATTGCATCAGAAGTTTAATTTTATATCTATTCACCAACTTTGATCTACTAATAAATATGTATGACTCACAGATGTGTAGTATTTATGAGGATGAGATAAAGTATGTATGGTATTTTGAGATGAGACTTTTTGGGACATAGTCCAGTAGGAAAGGGCATATGTGGAAATTTCACCAGGAATGTTTTCTGTATAGATTTTTATGTATTTGTTATGAGACTAGGGCTCTTTAAGGGAGGTGCCTTGATGCTGATGAAAGCACTTTATGCAGTGAATTGGAGCTACCCCCTCCCATTTCTTGGATTGCCTCCCATCCCTCCTTTTTTTCTCTTGGCTCAGTACTCCCCTATAAATGTAAAAAAGAACTATAATAATGTGAGCCTAGAAAATCTCATGAGTTTTGTTTTTCAGGCTTAAAACTGCAGTGTATTCTTGTCATCTCTTAATTTCGATGAGTGATATAAAGAGTACACATGTATCGCAGTCATAATGGCAACTAGTGTAAGTTTTGGTATACATATGTTCTTTGCTTCATTACTGATAATGTAATTTTTTTTAAATATATTTCTTTTGTTTTTAAAACATAAAGTAGTCATATGATGTGGATATACATACTGTTTGTTGATACAAAAGAATGTTAATTTAATTTTGCTGTTTAATGACCTTGTATTATTGTTACTATGTTGTGTTGTTTGGGTCAGATAGCATTCAAGGTCTATTCAGTCTCTGAGGTGGAATAGGCCAGTATCAGCACTCAACCTTTCCTCTGATAAAACTTCCCTGCAGTCTACCTGTTGCTGCTCTTGAAACATTGCATAGCTCCTGATGATGCATGGAAATGTGTGAAAGATCTTGAGTTGAAGATTTCCAGTTCCTTGTGGCTTGCCATGCTTGCATGCATGCATATATTCATTATACACACACACACATAATCACACACATATACAACAAGCCTAGTGTCTAATCGACATGTGCCTAGGACAAAATGGTAACTAACATAATCGCACACATATACAACAGGCCTAGTGTCTAATCGACATGTGCCTAGGACAGAATGGTAACTAACTAACACACATACAACCAAGGAAGAGGTGAAGAGGCTGCTAAGCGAACTAGAATGTATACACTGTACAGTGGACCCTCGGTTAACGAATACCCCGGAAATCGTACAATTATGTAAGTATAATATTGTAAGTGCATGTGGAAGTGAATTTTTGGGGGTCTGAACATAGACTAACCTACGTGACATTATTTCTTAAGGAAGTAAATTCGTTCGGTAATGGCACTTGAGCAGGCTTCTGGTATGAAGTTTTTTCGTTAACCGAGGGTCCACTGTACTTCCCACCTCCAGGACTCTAAGTCTGTCTAACTGGTTTTCCTGAATCCCTTCACAAAACATTACCTTGCTCACACTCCAACAGCTTGTCAAGTAGCATAAACCATTTTCTCCACTCCTATCTAACAGACTTGCATATGCCTGCTGTATGTCCCAACCCGTTACACACAAAACCTCCTTTACCCCTTCCCTCCATCCTTTCCTAGGACAATAAAATTGTTTCATTAACAATATTCCATCATGATGTATTCTGAATGTGATCTCTGTATCAATTCTGCTTTACATAATGATTGTTATCTCCTTATCAGAGTAAATTACGGTATATACATTTTTTTTTATATTTTTCTTATAAACCTATTAGTTTCCATCTCCCTTAGTCCAAATTGAGCTCTAATTTATGAAGTGTTATATTTGGGAAGTCTGATATGCTTTATTCTTTGTCGTAAATAATACAAATTTTGAGTGCAAATAGACAAAACATAAGCATGAGTAATTATAGTAGTCTGTTGTGAAAGACCAGCATACAAGGAACAATTTTTTTTTTCCAGGCAGAGGAGGAAGATCAACCATGTGTGTGTCCGACCATTGCTTATCATACACTACCTGGTGTAAGCATACAAGTTATTATTTTCTGAAATATTTTGTCTAAAATATATCTTTTAAATATTTACCAAACAAATATTTTTTTTATAACTGAATGGTGTATGCATCATTTTCTCCAGGCATGTTTTGTTTCAAATGTACAATAGTGTACAGTGACTGTTCTTGCAGGCATGATCATTTACTAATAAATATTTAAAGCTATTGCAGTAATACAAAAATGTAAAGATATGCCAGAGGCTATAGTCTCATGGGTGCCATTCTCGTTCGAATATTGAGGTACCACTGTATCTACAGTTGTACCTCGATATTCGAACTTAATCCGTTCCAGGAGGTTCGAATAGTGAGTTGTACGAATATTGAATAAATTTTTCTCACAAGAAATAATAATTATTTCCCAGTAAAAGTAAGCCTTAGACAAGGATGTGTGATGTCACCATGGTTGTTCAATATATTTATAGATGGGGTTGTAAGAGAAGTGAATGCTCGGGTGTTGGCAAGTGGTGTGGGGTTAAAAGATAAAGAATCTAACACAAAGTGGGAGTTGTCGCAGTTGCTCTTTGCTGATGACACTGCTTTTGGGAGATTCTGAAGAGAAGTTGCAGAGGTTGGTGGATGAGTTTGGTAGGGTATATAATAGAAGAAAATTAAAAGTGAATACTATATGAAAGAGTAAGGTGATGGGGATAACAAAAAATTAGGTAATGAAGGATTGGATGTCAGATTGGAGGGAGAGGGTATGGAGGAGGTGAATGTATTCGGATATTTAGGAGTGGATGTGTCAGCAGATGGGTCTATGAAAGATGAGGTGAATCATAGAATTGACGAGGGGAAAAGGGTGAATGGTGCACTGAGGAGTCTATGGAGACAAAAAACTTTATCCATAGAAGAAAAGAGGGGAATGTATGAGAGTATAGTTATACCAACGCTCTTATATGGGTGCGAAGCATGGGTGGTGCATGTTGCAACAAGGAGAAGGCTGGAGGCAGTGGAGATGTCGTGTCTGAGGGATTCGTAGTTTGGAAATTAGGAGGAGGTGTGAGATTACCAAAACTATTATCCAGAGGGCTGAGGAGGGTTTGTTGAGGTGGTTCGGACATGTAGAGAGAATGGAACAAAGTAGAATGACTTCAAGAGTGTATAAATCTGTAGTGGAAGGAAGGCGGGGTGGAGGTCGGACTAGGAAAGGTTGGAGGGAGGGGCTAAAGGAGGTTTTGTGTGCGAGGGGCTTGGACTTGACGTGCTGTTGGAGTGTGAGCAGAGTAATAGTTATGAAGGGATTCAGGAAAACAGGCAGGCCGGACTTCAGTCCTGGAGATGAGAAGTACAGTGCCTGCACTCTGAAGGAGAGGTATTAATGTTGCAGTTTTATAACTGTAGTGTAAGCGCACCTCCGGCAAGACACTGATGGAGTGAATGATGGTGAAAGTTTTTTTTGGGGGGCCACTCTACCTTGGTGGGAAACGGCTGATGTGTTAATAAAAAAAAAATAAAAAATACAATGGAACCTCTTTAGTTTTCATCGAATTCGGTTTTCGACGACTTTTTTCGTCAAAATTTTGTCCCAGTTTTCATACAGTTTTCGTTGAGTTGACAGTGGTCCACCGTACCAAATGCGTCCGCCTGCCCGCGCCCACACAAAGCATCCCACGCGTTATGACTCAGTCTGGCTTTGTTTCTCATTGAGTGAGCATTAATTGTGGCCAGAATGTGTCCTTGAGAAAGATTTTGAAGGGTTTGAGGCTGACCCTGATGACCCTACACCTATTGTGGAATGTATTGTGTCTTTGGGGAAGTCCATGGGGTTGGATGTGAGTGGCCAGGATGTGGAAGAGTTGGTGGACGACCACAGGGAAGAGCTAACCACTGAAGATCTGCAAGACCTTCAACTTGAACAGCAACAGACCACAGCTGAGGAAATTGCTTCAGAGGAGGAGGAAGAGAGAGGGAAGAATGTGCCTTCTTCAGTGATTAACCCTTTGGGGGTCCAAGGGGGGTCTCTGAAACTCGTTCTCAGGGTCCACGAATTTAAAAAAAAAAAAAAAAAATTTTCTTACGGAATGATAGAGAATCTTTTTCCGATCATAACGCCACAAAAATTATGAAATTTGATCGAAAACTAACGGAATTATGCTTTCGCGAAGTTAGCGGTAGCCATGACACTTACGCATCGGCGATTTCGCCCACTTTGAGCCCTATTTTCGGCACATTGCAATGTTTCAGTCTTCTAAAAATATAGCTATTTCGCTAGAACTCCATTTCTTCTATCGATTGAGTACAAGAAACCGCCTATTTAGCAATTTCAACTACCCAAAATAGTGGTCAGAAAATGGCAATTTGGCCAATTTCACACAAATTTCAAATGATGCCAATTTCAAAATAGGATCCATAATAAACAAGACAGACATTCCTGGCACTAAAATAACATCTTCTCTGTTCATTAGTTACGTCTCCAGGCCCCTCTTACATTACTTTTGCTTTCCATTTTGAATTTTTATTCTCACAAAAAAATAGAAGATTTATTGTTATGTATACAACTGCATCATTGTAAAAATGGTATAAATAATATCAGAGCACTTGTGCATGAATATTAGACTCGCCAGTTGATGTGTATTGGACACATGGTGTGATTTGTTTACTCTTGAACATCGTCAAAAATCGAACATTTTCGCTACTTTGAGCTCAATTTCAAGGTACTTGTTATTGTCAAACCAATCAAAATCATCTCTATTTCTGTAATATATCTTCCATTCTATCAAATAAGAACAAGAAAACGAGAATACAACAATAAATACCATACGAAAATAGACTGCAAAGTCGCTGTTTTAAACCAAAAAACACGGTCGGAGTTTTTTCCTCATTATGCACTGTGTGTGCAGGAATTTTTATACTGCGCACACTGACCGCACAGACCCATTCTATCACATCTAGGCCTAACAGCCTGTTTCTACTTGATTTGAGGGCGCTAGAATTTAGGCGTACTAGTACGTCAATAACCCCAGTGCGTAAGACGTACTAGTACGACCAAAACCCCGAAAGGGTTAAGGACATGTGTGCAAAGTGGAATGAGTTGCAAAGTTTTGTGGAGAAATATCACCCTAACAAAGCTGTTGCAAGCCGTGTCTGCAACATGTTCAATGACAATGTCTTGTCCCATTTTAGGCAAATCTTAGAGACCCCAGAAACAGACCTCTCCGGACAGATTTTTTGTGCGACAGGGGTCCAGTGACTTTCAAGCTGGTCCTAGTGCCAGTAGAAGACAAAGAAGGGAAGTACTGTAACCCTGAATAGGGCTTTGATACCTGAAGTCCTTATGGAGGGGGATTCCCCTTCCAAACAGTAACCTCTCCTCCTCCCTCTCCCCTCTTCACCATCTTCCATATGTCAAAAAGAGTCTTCAATAAAGGTAAAATTGATGTTAAATGTTCATTTATCCATTTCATTAGTCATTTATATGTATTTCTCATTGTTTTCTGTATGTAAAACTATAGTTATTCTCTATAAAATGTATTTTTTGTTAATATTTTTGGGTGTCTGGAACAGATTAATTGGATATACATGTACAGTGGTCCCTCGGTTTTCGCCGAAAATTCGTTCCAGAATGCTGCTCAAGTGCCATTACCGAACGAATTTACTTCCTTAAGAAATAATGTCATGTAGGTTAGTCTATTTCAGACCCCCAAAAATACACTTGCAACAGCACTTACGAAAATACACTTACATAAATGTTCGAGTTTGGAGATGCACGAAAACCGAGGGACCACTGTATATGTACATTATTTCTTATGGGAAATATTGCTTCAGTTTTCGTACCATTCGGTTATCGTCAGACTTCTGGAACAAATTAATCGTGAAAACTGAGGTTCCACTGTAATGTAAACTGGATTAATCCGTTCCAGACTCCCAAAAATTACCGAATTATAAAACATTTTAAGTTAAAATTTTTGCTTATTTAAACCTGTATAATAATATTTGCATGCATAAATCATACATGATAACTATAAAAACAATAAATACATGAAATAAATGAAAATTTAACTGCACTTTACCTTTATCTTTACTAAGGGGTGTTGATGGCCTAAGAGGAAGGTGGAGAGATGTTATTGTTTGGAAAGGGTGTCATTTACCATATAAAACATCAGGTAACGGCCCGTGTTTTTTTTTTTCTGTCTCTGTGCAGTAGCACTTGAATATGATTGGGATTCACTAGCATTTGATTCTTTTTCTTTGCTAAAGAAGCTGTCCAGTGTTTTCTGCTTTTGACAACTTTCCAAAAATTTTCTAAAGTGATCAGCAACATTGTCATTGGACAAGTTGATGCTCCTATTCACAACAATAATGTTAGGACGCCATTTTTCCACCAGGCTCTGTGTTTGAGCCTAATGGTAACAGTTCCTTAATTTCTGCAGTGGAAATGTTGCCCTTACTGCTTCCCTCCTCTGAAGAAGAAATTTCCTCAACCACTTCTTGCTGCTCCTTGTGCTGTTCTTGAAGTTCTTCTGTGGTGAGCTCATTCTTGTAATCCTCCACCAACTCCTCTACATCCTCATCGTCCATTTCCAAACCCATGGACTGGCCCAGAGAAACAATATCCTTCACTACAGGCTCTGCCTCAGCCTTCAAAATCTCTGACTGACACACAGTCTGGCCACAATTTTTTCCAGGCAGAGTTCATTGTCCTGAAAGAAACTTTTCCCCAGGCTTTGTCTTATATCCTTAAACACTGGAGGATATTAAAATGGTTTTTCCAAAATTCCCTTAGGGTAAGCCTTGTTTCAGAGGTCACTTCAAATCACCTTTTAAACAGTGCTTTTGTGTAAAGTTTCTTAAAATTGGAAATTACCTGCTGGTCCATGGGTTGGATAAGAGGAGTGGTGTTAGGGGACAGGAACTTCTCTTTAATGAAGCTGTATTCATCCACCAAATTTTTCTTCAAGCCTGGAGGGTGAGCATGAGCATTGTTCATTACCAGAAGTGCCCTTAATGGTAAGTGTTTTTCTGCCTTGTTACCCAAGCTTTACTATTAGCCCTCCACATTACACCGAGTTTACTTTTTATCACATTGTTTTTCTTAACCCATTAACTGTCCAAACGTATACTATATACATTCTTAACGCTAGTGCTCTGAACGTATATCTACGTTTTATTTTTCCTGGCTTCAAATTTGGCGCGATAGGCTTGAGTGGTCTAGACATGAGAGAATGGTTCTGCGCACTCAGTGTGTGCTGTATGAAAAAAAAATCGGGTACCGCATGGTAACACCAGTTACATTCAGCTCCATCTTGGGTCAACATCATGGCACATCCTCGTGATTCACTCATCCCTCGTCGTATTAACACTCTTATTCGAGGAAAGTGTTACAGAACGTGAGTTTAGTGCATTTGACACTGATGTGGCCACTAATGATCAAGGAATTAGTGAAAATATTGATGATAACCTAGATGACCCTCAGCCAGTCACCTCTGATGTGGCCAGTGTGGCCACACCAGACCCTCAGCCAAGCACTTCTGGGGTGGCCAGTGTGGCCACACCAGACCCTTAGCCAAGCCCTTCTGGGGTGGCCAGTGTGGCCACACAAGACCCTGGGCCAAGCACCTCTGGAGTGGCCAGTGTTACCCAAAGGCAACTACGAAAGAAGAAACTATCATTTTCCCGCTGTGTTAGTGATAGTGAAAGTGATGTGAGTGATGATGAGATTGATTTTATGCCAATAGATGATTCGTCTCGTGATAGTGATGTTCATTATTCACCAGTAAAGCGTACTTTTAGGCGTCGTTGCCTACGTTCTGGTAGTGTGCCATATGCAGTCAACAAGGGTCGTGGCAGGTCACGATTCAAAACCCCGGCGACTGATAGTGAAAGTGATCATGAAGGTGAATATGCTGGGATTGAGGAGGAGGAGGTACACATAGTGTTGTGTGTGCTACCACCACAAAACGACCCCAACAGCGGAAGGACACACGATTCATGTCACCAGTGTGGAGTGGGACTCTGTATGAATCCATGCTTCATGGAGAATCATACAATTGTGGACTTCTAGAAACATAAGTGGAACATGTAAATACTTGTACAGTGGTACCTCGAGTTACGATATTTTTTTGTTCGAGAATGCTGTTCAAGTGCCATTACCAAACGAATTTATCCCCATAAGGAATAATGTAAAATAGACTAGTCCTTTTACACCCCCAAAAATATACTTACAAAAGCATTTAAAAAAATAAACTTACATAAAAGGGCGATTTTGGGGACCATCGTAACTCGAGGTACCACTGTATATAGTTGTAGATAATAGAATGTGATTCAGCCAGGTGTAGAAAATCACCTATCAGTGTGTACATGTGTGTTTGTGTCAGTATTATTATAATTTAGTATATAATATTGGTGAATAAACAACAATTGGCAATGAAATTAAAAGAATTACTATAAAACATATCGTATCATATCGTATCATAAAATCTAAGCACATTAAAAAAAATGAAAAACAACGATAAATATGTAGAATTTCTGCAAGCGGCAGCGCTCCATGTTGCCGTCAGGTGATCGTCAAGTGGCAAATTTGCAGCCTCGTATCTCGGTAAGTACTGACTGTAAATTTTTTATTTTTATTCTAAAACACTTAGAAAAATGCTCTCTTTATTTCTATAAAAAAAACGATTTTTTTTTTTCAAAATATTCGGAGCGCTGGGAGAGAGTACGTTGATATACGTTTGGACAGTTAACAGGTTAAACGCCCTTGGGTTTTCAGAGTGGTAGACTAGCAGCACTAATGTTAGCCTGTCTTTCATGGGCTTGTGTCCGGTAATGATTTTTCTTCTTTTCCAAAAGAGGCCAGTTTCATCACAATTAAAAACTTGTTGAGGAATAAATCCCTCAATGTCTACATAGGTTTTAAATTTCTTAACAGACTTTTTGGCCTCATCTCTGTTAGCACAGGCAGCCTCCCCATGCCATACTACACTATGAATCCCCCAAGATCACTACATATATAACTGCTTTGCTTTTTCACAAATTGTTTCAGAACCACTATCACCGGCCAATTTTTTTTTATTAATCCACACTAACAAAAGTTTTTCCATTTCATCAATTATCCTAGACCTTTTCACAGCAAGAATTTTCACTCCTTTTGCCACATCAGCCCCTTCTATTGCCTCTTTATTTTTCAAAATGGACGATATGGTTGATTTCGCCATACCGTATTGAGTGGCCAGGTCTGACACACACGTTCCACTTTCCCACTTTGCAGTGAGTTCGTTTTTTTAACTTTTAGGCTTCTTTGGATCACTACTCTCTTTTGAGCGGGCCATAATTACTTACTTTCAATGAAAATACTTAGAAAACACCACAGAATAACAATGAAATACCAAAAAGCTTCACAGAGCTTGTACAAACAATGCTTAATGAACGAAAGCTGACTAGACTGAGTGCGTGATGCTTTGTTTTTGTTGGACTTCATCCAGATGGACCGTTTTGGTTAGGTCGAATATCAGGGCAACATGTGAATACTGAGTCAAATTTTTCTCGAAAAAGTTGGGCGAATGTTCAGTTGTACGAATATAGGGACAAACGAATACAGTGGACCCTCGGTTATCAGCCGTAATCCGTTCCAGAAGCTCGGCCTAATACCGAAATGGCTGATAACCAAAATAATAGTTCCCATAAGAATTAATGTAAATACAATTAATCCGTTCCAGACAAATATTCACAAAAAAATATTTTTTTAACAATTAAATCAGTATTACATACCTTTATTGAAGACTAATGCTGGCTTTTGAAAGATAGGGAGGAGTTAGTGTTTGGAAGGGGAATCCCCCTCCATAAAGACTTCAGGTAACAAGTCCTTATCTGGGGTTACTTCCCTTCATTTTCTTTTAATGTCACTGGACCCCTGTCACACAAAATAACTGTTCTGAGTGCTCTGTTTCTGGTGCCTCTTTAAGATTTTCCTGAAGTGGGACAAGGTTTTTTCACTAAACATGTTGCAGATATGGCTTGTCTCAGCTTGGTCAGGATGGTATTTTTCAACAAAACTTTGCAACTCATACCACTTTGTACACATGTCCTTAATCACTGAAGAAGGCACCTCCTTCACTCCCTCTTCTTCCTCCTCCTGTGAAGCAAGTTCCTCAACTCTGGTCTGATGATGTTCCAGTTCCAGCTCTTGCAGCTCTTCAGTGGTTAGCTCTTCCCTGTGGTCCTGCACCAACTCTTCCACATCCTCGCTACTCACCTCCAACCCCAGGGACTTGCCAAATGCCACAATATCTTCCACAACAGGCACAGGGTTGTCAGGGTCAGCCTCAAACCCTTCAAATCCCTCTGTTGGACACAACCTGGCCACAATTTTCTCCAAGCAGAGTTCAAAGTCCTGGAAGTCACTCCCTCCCAAGCCTTACCTATAAGGCCTATGCAGTTGTAGATATTGAAGTGATTCCTCCAGAACTCTCTTAAGGTCAACTCAGTGTTAGAGGTCACTTCAAAGCACTCTTGAAACACTGCTTTTGTGTAGAGTTTTTTGAAGTTAGAAATGACCTGCTGGTCCATGGGCTGGAGAAGAGGAGTGGTGTTAGGAGGCAAGAACTTCACTTTTATAAAACTGAAGTCCCTAAACATTTGGTCTTGAATTCACTCACGAATTTTTCAGCCACACATTTGTCAGAACTTGCAGCCTCACCATGCCTTACAACACTGTGTATGCCACTACACTTCTTAAATCTCTCAAACCAGCCTTTGCTGGCCCTAAATTTACTACCAGCAGCACTTTTTCCAGGAGTTGCCTTCTCACAAATAACAGACTCCACTACACTGTCTCCCACTATTTCTTTTTCCTTAATCCACAATAACAATAACTTTAACATTTGTTCCATTATTGGTGACCTTTGTTTCGTTAAAAAATTACTCCTTTGGCAACATCAGCGTCCTTGATTTGTTCTTTCTTTGCCAGGATGGTTGTAATAGTTGATTTGTTTTTCCCAAACATCCTGGCAAGTTCCAGCTCCCACATACCACTCTCATATTTCGCAATCACCTCTCTCTTAAATTCCATGGTGTTTCTCACTTTCTTTACCACAGGAACTTTACTAGGAACTTTCTTGGTTGCCATGGTTACTTATTTCACAGTTGACCTGACAAAAAACCACGAAAAACCAGCGAAATGTTTGGATGAATGAGCAGAAGCTTCCTCTCACGCACTGAGACACAGGCAAACTGAAGCACAAGCAGCCCCAGCCGGCGGACGCACGCGTCCCATACGGCCGATGACCGAAAAAACGGCCGATCACTGGGAGCCGAAAAACCTGCCTATCACCGAGTTGGCCGATAACAGCAACGTCCGATGACCGAGGGTCCACTGTATTTAGGTTCCACTGTAATGTATTCTGTACTGTACTTTGCCACTTTTATAGGGTATCACTTTCTGTTATGTTATTTTCCCCTATTTATCATCAAGGTTCTACATGTACTAGCATAGGGTATTTGCTTAAAAGGTCTTAGGGTAAAAGGAGGACATATTTAGGCTAAAAGATACTTACTCAGGTTTAGCTGCTGCATCTGAAAACTTATTGGTCCTTTCACATTCCTCTCAAAGATTATTTAAACCAACATTATAAAAATAGAGCTATATTAAGAAGTATATACATATAATATACAGGTCTCCACTCCTAAACATATAATCAGCCTTTCCCAAAGCACATGGCTCAGCTGCCACCTTCAACTCTCTTTTTCTCAACATTTCTTAACCCTCCAGTGTCTTGATACACTGAAGATCACTGAATGTCATAGTAACATCGATCTACAACCCTCCCCATTACCTTTTGGGCACTCATTCAGCCCTGAAGCCGAGTTAAAATCAGCACCTACAACACCAGCTTACTCCAGCCGCCATTGTTCTCAGGAAGAGCCTTGTGGGAAAACAACAGTCTCTCTAAGCTCCTCCCCCTCAAACATAAACACATCACTTTGCATATCCTCTCAACATATCTTATGTTATTACAATGAGACATGCAACTATTAATTAATTAGTTAATAAAATGTGTGCATTATTTATATAACCTATTATATTGAGAAAATCAGTTTAATCAGCACTTAAGGTTTTAAGGCTGGCCAAGCCTTTTAAACTCAACCCAAGCAGTACTTCTGATTAATTCAATATAATTAGGTATTCATGTTATTTAATTACAACAATACATGCTGGGTTCCAATAGCCCCCATAACAAGTCCATAATACCCCATAACACCCCGATATGCAACTATTAATTAATTAGTTAATAAAATGTGTGCATTATTTATATAACCTATTATATTGAGAAAATCAGTTTAATCAGCTCTTAAGGTTTTAAGGCTGGCCAAGCATTTTAAACTCAACCCAAGCAGTACTTCTGATTAATTCAATATAATTAGGTATTCATGTTATTTAATTACAACAATACATGCTGGGTTCCAATAGCCCCCATAACAAGTCCATAATACCCCATAACACTTTCTTTCTGAGAAAGTGTAAACTTGTAGTGATTTGCTATACTTATATTGTACTGTAATTGCTATAACCCTTATAAAGCTATCTATCCAAAGAGGCTAACCTGGTGATTGGGATTTGAAATGTAGGCCTACATTTTGGAGTTTTCAGCACAGATTAATTAGTATGCCTTTTATATGTTTTAGACATATTTTATGATTGTTATTAAAAGATACACTAGTCCCTCTAAATTTCTTGATTTTGACAGTTTTTAGGCTTTCCTTATGAATGCTTAATAATAAGCAGAACATTTGAGGTTTTTTGCAGGCCATTTGCATGTGATTGTTTCATTACCTTTCTAGAATGTGAAACAAAAAACTTCCATATTTCGTGATTTGCATAAACATACCATACGTACCAAATGTTCACATACAAAAATTATAAATTGTCAAAAAAAAAATGATAAAAAGAATCGGGATTTACGAGCTGTCTCTTAAATAATGTATGGTCATAATCCATGTTCCTTGATTGACATAAGAAAATGAGCATAATACACATGCACCGAGTAGTCACATAAATAAATGAATTGCAGTTGGATCTGCAAAATAACCCAGAAAATAAATTAAGCACTCAATTATAAAGACTTCAGTTAGTGGTTTTTGTGGTTTCTGGGATTGTTGATATCTTTACAGATGTATCTCCATATGGAGGATTAGAACACTACATATTCTAGAATAGTTTAGGACAAATGTGTTTATCCACATCATTAATCTAGACCACTATTTCTGCTTTTTTAAAGTGCTGTACAGTAATCAAATTGCCAGCTGTTGTAAAATTGATATACAGTGGACCCCCGGTGTTCGTGATGCTCCAAACTCGAACAATTATGTAAGTGTATTTTTGTAAGTGCTTTTGTAAGTGTATTTTTGGGGTCTAAAAGGACTAGTCTAATTCACATTATTCCTTATGGGAATAAATTCGTTTGGTAAAAATCACGAACACCGGGGGTCCACTGTATGTACATAGTATACACTGTAGTTAATTTTGTTTAATTCTTCATAGGGAATGTATCTGGCTGCTAAGAATGGGGAACTTGAAAAAGTGAGACAGTATTTACAAACTGGAAATGACATAAATGCAGCAGATGGGGATGGTTACACCTTGCTGTCCAGCGCATGCGTGGGAGGACAGCTAGCAGTGGTGCGTTACTTGCACCAACAACCGTATCTCCATCGCAATACTCGAGATTGGGCTGGTGACACACCATTAATGCATGCTGCTATGATGGGCCACACTGATGTGGTGTATGAACTAATGACAACACCTCATCCAGTTAGTATATAGCATGTTAATTTACCAGTGCATATTATATACAGTAGTATCATGATAGATGAAAACAAATTTGAGAATTAAATAATTTAAATACAATATGATAGAAATTCTTACCAATATTTAAAAAAATTTAATATATACAGTGATACCTCGAGTTACGATGGTCCCCAAAATCGCCCTTTTATGTAAGTTTATTTTTTTAAATGCTTTTGTAGGTATATTTTTGGGGGTGTAAAAGGACTAGTCTATTTTACATTATTCCTTATGGGGATAAATTCGTTTGGTAATGGCACTTGAACAGCATTCTCGAACGAAAAAATATCGTAACTCGAGGTACCACTGTACTTAAGTGCCTTAATCTCGCACCTGAATATTCTTAGTCTCAAAACATGGTGATCCAAACTTTAATTTACTCTCTAACCAGTCACTTGTTAGTTATCTGGAAAATTTATTTTCTATACCATTCAATTTTTATTGTGAAACACTTTTTGGAATTTAATTAATACTTTGCAGTAATTAAGACTGCAGTATTAAGTCTTTGCAGTAATTAAGACTTTGCAGTAATTAAGACTTTGCAGTAATTAAGACTTTGCAGTAATTACGACTTTGCAGTAATTAAGACTTTGCAGTAATTAAGACTTTGCAGTAATTAAGACTTTGCAGTAATTAAGACTTTGCAGTAATTAAGACTTTGCAGTAATTAAGACTTTGCAGTAATTAAGACTTTCAAGTAATTAAGACTTTGCAGTTCTCTTGGTTTTTATACATAATTTTATTTTCAGTGTCGCTTAAATGTGAATGCTGTAAACGACTATAATGAAAGTGCACTAACCTTGGCAATTTCAAATGAATATATTGAGGTGTCAGATGTCATAAAGAGTGTACAGCTGCCACAGGTGAGTTGTTTTTTATGCCTTGTTCTTTTTGTTGGGGTTTATAATTGATGCTGTGTTGAGCCCTGATTCTTGGTGTATAGGGAAAAAAATGTTGTGTGAATCTGGCCAGAAATTAGGAAGGGAACAAGGTTCCTTCTTGAAATAGAAATGGGAACATTCTTTCAAGTAAATCAGGTGGACCTACCTGCCTCAATCCTGGCAGAGCCAGATGCCCACAATACACCTGAGACAGTAACCAGCTTTAACCCACAGCCATAGAAACCTGCAAAATGAAAAAGAAAGCTGATGTATGGAGCATCAACTGATTGCCTGGCAAGCAGTGTATGATGCTAATAAGGGACAAGAGACAATGGTAAATTAATCAGAATGCTCAGAGCAAGGGTAGAGTAGGACATCTACTCTTTACCAAAGCTAGTTCAAAAATTTTTCTTTGCTTGGGGACTTTTTTCCTTTTAATACACAGAGGGTACAACATGTATGTTTCATTTTATTGATAACCTTCTTACTCTAGGACACAAAAGGTAAACAAGAGATTTGTGTTTTATTGGGAACCTGCTCCCTCTCAGACAAGGGGTATCACAGGTTTTTATTTTTTGTGACTTTGTTTCATTCAGGAAAAAGAGGGTATCACAGGTGTGTTCTGTTTTATTAGTCACTTGTTTCCTTTAGGACAGATGGGGTATTGCCAGTGTTCTGTTTTACTGTGGGTTTGTTCATTCTAGGACACAAGAGGTACCACCTGTATGATTTTTTCCAAGAATATGTTATCCACTAAACATCTTTAACCCATCCTCCTAACTAAATGTCAATATTTTACTGTGACTTAAGGCTATTCAGTAAAGTAAAGAAAAGAAATTTTACCCGCATTACTGCATTTTTTTTCAACAAATTAGCTATATCCCACTAAGGCAGGGTGACCTAAAAAGAAAAACGAAAGTTTATTTTTTTAAATTTAGTAATATATACAGGAGAAGGAGTTACATATATATATACACACCTCAGAGGGGTGTGTGTATATATATGTAACCCCTTAGACTTTCAAGATCAGGTCTGTTCCTATGCTTTACTTGCTACTCTTTTTGGGCTAGATACTATCATTAGGAATTGAATTTATTTAGGAACCCTTTGGTCATCCCCAATTGAAAATCTGTCTGCAGAATCTAACATCCATTCCTTATGGGAATGAGATACACATTGTCCCCATTATCTTGTTTATTTTATCTTAATGATCCAAAGACTTATAGAATTACAGTGGACCCTCGGTTTTCGTCAATAATTTCCGGAATGCTGTTCGAGTGCCGTTACCGAATTTTCCCATAAGGACGAATGTAAATTAGATTAGTCGTTTCAGACCCCCAAAAATACACTTACAAAAGCACTTACAAAAATACACTTACATAATTGTTCGAGTTGGGAGCTGTATGAAAACCGAGGGTCCACTGTAGTATGACTGTTAGTAAAGCGATCAAATTTAATAACTATCTATCTTTATTACATCTCTTAGCTTATGCCTCCAAATCTATCCGTGTTGTAAGTGCTGAGTGATCTTCATTGTCAAAGTGTTCTGTAAATATCACCACTACTACTCTGCTTCCAAACCTTTGTTGAAACCTTGGGCGTACCTCCTCTTTGTTTTCTTCCTGCTACCTATTATTCCCTACCACCTTGGAAAATCTCTAGGTAACAAATTTGTCCTTCTCTTTTATCCCTGAAGCCTTATCTTTTGACTTTGAACATGTGCTTACCATTTTTTTTTTTGTCACACTCAGATACTACAGTTGTGTACACAAATAGCTTCAAATCCACCACCTGAGTCAGATATGAATCTATCTTTCCTAATTAAGACTGGCTATTGCAGGTAGCTTGTATTCTTTTAGAGCAGAATTTTATACTGTTTCCACTGCTGTTATCCACATTGCAACTTGATTGTTATAGTCCCTGAATGTCAGATCATGTTACAAGCAATTCAGACCTTTGATTCCTCACATCCTTGTTTGCATTCAGCTTTAACTGTGCTACACCTGTAGTAGAGGTGTAACACAGCTGTAGTTGTTTTCTGCTGGGTCCCTGGGGATTCAAGAAAATGAATTTGCAGATGCTTCATCATGTTCTTCTGTTCAAGACATTTCCATCTCCCACTTTCCAGTGTTCACTCAGCTTGCATTTTGAAGTATGAATGGGGGGTGTGGACTCTACCTGGAATATGCCATACGTCATTCACTTGTGTTCCCACCTCTGGACCCCAGTAAGGTCCATTGCTCACTTTTCATTCAGCAATATACAGTATATACTTCCATTGCATCAGATATTACGACACTAGTTGTTCATTTTGGCAAACATCAGCTGGGAGCCACACAGTGCTCATAACCCCAGTTGGCAAGTAACACACAACTAGTGGAGGTGGCAGGAACTATGGGTCTCCTGGGTCTCCTAACACAAAAATCTGCCTTTTGTACTTCAAATCTAACATACTTGCTACTGGGGTTGGGGAGGGCAAGAATTTAAGAGGAGGCAGCTGTTGCTCCGAGGCAGAATCCACGGGTCATACACACTGACCATAGCTCCAGTACCACTCCAGTAGTTTTTCCATTCAGTACTATAGCTCTTTCAGTACTGTATATACATCAACTAAAGGGTATCTGTACTCCCATTTAATTTCACATTCCTTCATGAAACTTGTCAGTGCATTTTAAAATTTCTCCACTCATGTGGTTTCAAAGAAATTATGTAGGAGAAAGCCTTCTTTGTTTCTAACCAACATAAGATAGATGTACACTGCTAGCTCCAACTGATTAGCTGATTCATAATGTTTGACAGAAAATGTATGACATATTTTAAGTTAGGATGCCAGTCAATATTTGGTATTGGCAGACTTGGAATATTATAATGGACAGTGCTATTTGGCAATTGAACTGCTAAAAGTATTTTGCAGTTGAACCTAATAATTCAGAGAGATTAGGTGCCTGGAAAGAGTGCTAATATATAAACCTTGGATAAAGGTGCATCAAGCAAAAAAGACATTGGGAGACTAAGAAATACTGAATCTTGGGAATGAGGAATAATGAGGTTTACTTGTACAGTGGTACCCCGACTTACGATATTTTTTCATTCCAGAATGCTGTTCAAGTGCCATTACCAAACAAATTTATCCCCATAAGGAATGATGTAAAATAGACTAGTCCTTTTAGACCCCCAAAATTACACTTACAAAAGCATTTAAAAAAATAAACTTACATAAAAGGGTGAGTTTGGGGACCATCGTAAGTCGGGGTACCACTGTATCTGGAAATGTTTCTAAATTATTTATTGGTATTATTTCTTAAGGTATAATTTTAATTTATATAAAAATGGAATAGTTAAAAATTTATCATTTTTGTCTGAAAGGACAAAAACGAATGTCTTCCCTTTAACCCTTAAACTGTCCACACGTAGATCTACGTTCACTCAAGCACTGCGCCGAATATTTTGAAAAAAAAAAATCTTTTTTTTTTTTTAAATGAAGAGCGCATTTTTATAAACAGGATAGGCTAAAAAAAAAATTTTAGGGCCAGTACTTACCGAGATATAAGCCCGACAAGTTGGTGCTGGATGCTCACCTGACGGCAACAACAAGTCCTGCCGCTTGCAGAAGTAATGCCGATATACTTTTTTTTCTAGTTTTTATTTTATTTTATACAATTTTTATGTTCTGGTAATTACAATTTATAATAGTTCTTGTGATTTCATAGCCAATCTTTGTTCAAACACTAATATTAGGTACTGAAATAGTACTCAAATAGTCACAATGACACCAACAGGTGAACAATTTCACCTGCCTTGGTCATTTGCTATTGTCTATAAATATATACAAAGTATTTATAGGTCCCAGCAATGTTTTAGACATCCTGGAGTATATATGAAACTCCTTGAAGAATGGTGTTATGACAATTGTCAGATAACTACTGATAAGGCAGTGACATTGATGAATGAATGTGTGCAAGGAACCCTTGCTTTGTTTTCACTGTCTGTATCTGTCTATCTATCTGTCTATCTATCTATCTGTCTATCTATCTATCTGTCTATCTATCTATCTGTCTATCTATCTATCTGTCTATCTATCTGTCTGTCTATCTATCTGTCTGTCTATCTGTCTATCTATCTGTTTGTCTATCTGTCTATCTATCTGTCTATCTATGTTTCTATCTATCTGTCTAGCTCGGCTTATCTGTCTTTGTTTGCCTGCCTATGTGTGCCTGGAGTATAATATGAAACTCCTTGACTAATGGTGTTATGACAAGTGTCAGATAACACTGACAGCCCAATGACATTGATGAATGAATGTGCGCAGGGAACCCTCGCTTTGTTTTCACTGTATCTGTCTATCTATCTGTCCATCTGTCTATCTGTCTGTGTGTCTGTCTAGCTCTGCTTATCTGTCTTTCTGTCTGCCTGTGTGTGCCTGGAGTATATGAAACTCCTTGAAGAATGGTGTTATGACAAGTGTCAGATAACACTGACAGCCCAATGACATTGATGAATGGGAGCAGGGAACCCTCTCCTTGTTTCCACTGTCTATCTTCTGTCTGTCTGTCTAGCTCTGCTTATCTGTCTTTCCGTCTGCCTGTGTGTGTATCTTTCCGTCTGCCTGTGTGTGTGTGTGTCTTTCCGTCTGCTTGTCTCAGTCTGAGTGCGGCTTGTAAGCCAACAGGTATTATACGCGATGCAGAAGTGACAATGTGACAATGCGTATTACTTGCCAGTCATGCGTATTATGTCTTATATATACAAGCATTGTATAGGACTTTGCCTGGAATTTTTGGGTTATCCTAGGTAATTTACACTATGTATAATAACTGTACTTATGTGTACATGTGAGAGAGATATTACAGATGTACAGTGGACCCTCGCTATTCGAACACTCCAAAACTCACCCTTTTATGTAAGTTTATTATTGTAAGTGCTTTTATAAGTGTATTTTTGGGGGTCTGAAATGGACTAATCTAATTTACATCATTCCTTATGGGAATAAATTCGTTTGGTAACAGCACTTGAACAGCATTCTGGAATGAGGGTGAGTTTTGGAGTGTTTGAATAGCGAGGGTCCACTGTATATAGATAGACAGATACAGAGATATAGGACAGATAGATATAGACAGATATAGACAGATTTTTTTTTTTTAACAAGTCGGCCGTCTCCCACCGAGGCAGGGTGACCCAAAAGAAGAAAATCCCCAAAAGAAAAACTTTCATCATCATTCAACACTTTCACCACACTCGTACATAATCACTGTCTTTGCAGAGGAGCTCAGATACGACAGCTGAGAAAAGTCCCTCCCAGCTGTCACTATCTCAGACCCCTCCTTTAAAGTGCAGGCATTGTACTTCCCATTTCCAGGACTCAAGTCCAACTAAATCAATTAACTGGTTTCCCTGAATCCCTTCACACAATGTTACCCTGCTCACACTCCAACAGATCGTCATGTCCCAAAAACCATTCGTCTCCATTCACTCCTATCTAACACGCTCACACATGCTTGCTGGAAGTCCAAGCCCTCGCCCACAAAACCTCCTTTACTCCTTCCTCCAACCTTTTCTAGGACGACCCCTACCCCGCCTTCCTTCCCCTACAGATTTATACGCTCTCCAAGTCATTCTACTTTGATCCATTCTCTCTAAATGACCAAACCACCTCAACAACCCTCTTCAGCCCTCTGACAAATACTTTTAGTAACTCCACACCTTCTCCTAATTTCCACATTCCGAATTTTCTGCATAATATTTACACCACACATTGCCCTTAGACAGGACATCTCCACTGCCTCCAGCCTCCTCCTCGCTGCAGCATTTGCAACCCATACTTCACACCCATATAAGAGTGTTGGTACCACTATACTTTCGTACATTCCTTCTTTGCCTCCATGGATAACGTTTTTGTCTCCACAGATACCTCAATGCACCACTCACCTTTTTCCTTCATCAATTCTATGGTTAACCTCATCCTTCATAAACCCATCCGCTGACACATCAACTCCCAAATATCTGGAAACATTTACTTCTTCCATAATCCCTCTCTCCAATGTGATATCCAATTTTCTTTATTTAAATCGTTTGATACCCTCATCACCTTACACTTATCTATGTTCACTTTTAACTTTCTACCTTTACACACTCTCCCAAACTCGTCCACTAACCTTTGCAACTTTTCTTTAGAATCTCCCATAAGCACAGTATCATCAGCAAAAAGTAACTGTGTCAACTCCCATTTGCATTTAATTCTCCATAATTTAATCCCACCCCTCTCCCCAACACCCTAGCATTTACTTCTTTTACAACCCCATCTATAAATATATTAAACAACCATGGTGACATTACACAACCCTGTCTTAGACCTACTTTTACCGGAAGTAATCTCCTCTCTCCTACACACCCTAACCTGAGCCTCACTATCCTCATAAAAACTCTTTACAGCCTTCAGTAACTTACTACCTATTCCATACGCTTGCAACATTTGCCACATTGCTCCCCTATCCACTCTATCATATGCCTTTTTAAATCCATAAATGCAATAAAAACTTCTCTACCTTTATCTAAATACTGTTCACATATATGCTTCACTGTAAACACTTGATCTACACATCCCCTACCCACTCTAAAGCCTCCTTGCTCATCTGCAATCCTACTCTCTGTCTTACCTCTAATTCTTTCAATAATAACCCTGCCATACACTTTACCTGGTATACTCAGTAAACTTATTCCCCTATAATTTTACACTCTCTTTTATCCCCCTTCCTTTATATAAAGGAACTATACATGCTCGCTGCCAATCCCTAGGTACCTTCCCTCTTTCATACATTTATTAAACAAAAATACCAACCACTCCAGCACTATATCCCCCCCTGCTTTTAACATTTCTGTCATGATTCCGTCAATTCCAGCTGCTTTACCCCCTTTCATTCTACGTAATGCCTCACGCACCTCCCCCACACTCACATCCTGCTCTTCTTCACTCCTAAACGATGTTGTACCTCCCTGGCCAGTACATGAAATTATCGCCTCCCTCTTTTCATCGACATTTAAAAGTTCCTCAAAATATTCCCGCCATCTACCCAATACCTCCAGCTCCCCATCTACTAACTCCCCTACTCTGTTTTTAACTGACAAATCCATTTGTTCCCTAGGCTTTCTTACCTTGTTTATCTCACTCCAAAATTTTTTCTTGTTTTCAGCAAAATTTCTTGACAGAGCCTCTCCCGTTCTTTCATCCGCTCTTCTTTTGCACTCTCTCACCACTCTCTTCACCTTTCTTTTACTCTCCATATACTCTGCTCTTCTACTAACACTTCTGTTTTGTAAAACCTCTCATAAGCTACCTTTTTCTCTTTTATCACACCCTTTATTTCTTCATTCCACCACTCACTCCTCTTTCCTCCTGCACCCACCCTCCTATAACCACAAACTTCTGCCTCACATCCTAATACTGCATTTTTAAAACTATCCCAACTCTCTTCAACCCCCCCACCACTCCTACTTGCACTAGCCCACCTTTCTGCCAATAGTTGCTTATATCTCACCCTAACTTTCTCCTCCCTTAGTTTATACACTTTTACCTCTCTCTTACTTGCTGTTGCCATTTTCTTTTTGTCCCATCTACCTTTTACTCTAACTGTAGCTACAACCAAATAATGATCTGATATATCCGTTGCCCCTCTATAAACATGTACATCCTGAAGCCTACTCATCAACCTTTTATCCACCAATACATAATCCAACAAACTACTTTCCTAACGTGCTATATCATACCTTGTATATTTATTTATCCTCTTTTTCATAAAATATGTTTACTTATTACCAAACCTCTTTCTACACATAGCTCAATTAATGGCTCCCCATTTACATTTACCCCTGGCACCCCAAATTTACCTACTACTCCATCCACAACATTTTTACCCACTTTAGCATTAAGATCCCCAACCACAATTACTCTCTCACTTGGTTCAAAACTCCCCACACACTCACTCAACATTTCCCAAAATCTCTCTCTCTCCTCTACACTTCTCTCTTCTCCAGGCGCATAAACACTTACTATAACCCACTTTTCACATCCAACCTTTATTTTACTCCACATAATCCTTGAATTTATACATTTATATTCCTTCTTTACCTGCAGAGATATAGACAGATATAGACAGATATAGACAGATATAGACAGAGATATAGACAGATATAGACACAGAGACAGCCAGAGACAGCCAAAGCCAGCCTGCCGAATATATAAGAACATAAAAAAGAAGGAACACTGCTGAAGGCCTACTGGCCCATGCAAGGCACGTCCATGTCACCCCCCAGCTTAGACCAATGACCCACCTAGTCAGGTCACATCCTCTGAAGGAAGGAGCACAGCATCAGACCTAGTAGCACAAGCTAGTCAGGTCCAACTCACACCCACCCACAGCCACTCATGTATTTATCGAAACTATTTTTACTTTCCTCTTATAAGGGGAGTGGTAATGCGACATGACATCAGTGAATCCATGGTGTTTGCCACATTATTTGCTCCAGCTGGCACTCAATTGAACTAGTGCTCCCACAAGGTACTAAGTGGTCCCAGATTTTTTTAATACTGCGCACACTGAGGGCGCAGACCCATTCTCTCATGTCTAGGCGACTCAGGCCAATTGCACTAAATTTGAAGGAATGAAAAATAAAACGTTGATCTACGTTCGGAGCAGTACGCGTACAAACGTATATCTACGTTTGGACAGTTTAAGGGTTAATGGCTGGATGAGTGTTTTTTATATCTTGACCCACAAGTATGTAGTTAGGGCAGGTTGAGTGAAAAGAGTATTGGCTATTTCTCATGGTGAATGCATAAAGTCTACAGCTGTTCTTACTTTCAGTTGCCAACACCTGGAGACTTTGCAGAGAAAAAATCACTTGTCAAAGCTAAAGGCTACCTTGATGTAAGTATATCAGTATGTACCAGGTATTAAAATTAATTATACAGTGGACCCATGAAAATCGGCCTTAATCCGTTCCAGGAGCTAGGCCTAAATTGACTCACGAAATCGTAATGACACGATTGCAAACAAACCATACCACGGGTGGGGTTCGAACCCGCGGTCAGAGAGTCTCAAAACTCCAGACTGTCGCGTAAGCCACTGGGCTAGCTAGCTTCAATAAGATTCATCCAACTAGGTATATTTCTACACCATAGGAAGGTAAGCTTAGGCACCACTGTGTCCACAAATGCAAGTTTTTACAGACGAATCTCCCGCTAGCATGGCATGCTAGAGGGAGATTTGTCTGTAAAAACTTGCATTTGTGGACACAGTGGTGCCTATGTTTACCTTCCTTTGGTGTAGAAATATACCTAGTTGGATGAATCTTATTGAAGCTAGCTGGCCCAGTGGCTTACGTGACGGTCTGGAGTTTTGAGACTCTGACCGCGGGTTCAAACCCCACCCGTGGTATGGTTTGTTTAGCTAGGCCTAAAATCGAACTGGCCGATTTCTAAACCCTTATTTCCCATAAGAAATAATGTAAATACAATTAATCCGTTCCAGACACCCAAAAATATTCACAAAAAATCAATTTTATATAGAATAACTATAGTTTTATATACACAAAACACATAATAGCACATAACAAGAAATAATAAATTTACATTTAAAATAACATTTACTTACCTTTATTGAAGAGACTTGCTGGCATCTGGAAGATAGGGAGGAGGAGTGAGGGAGGGCTTAGTGTTTGGAAGGGGAATCCCCACTCCCTGCCTTCCTGCTACACTCCCTGCATGCCTGCTACACTCCCTGCCTTCCTGTTGATTTGCTTTTGCCATATATCCTGGCAAGCTCCCCCACACGTACGCCACTCTCATATTTTTCTATCTCCTTCTTCAGTTCGATGGTGTTCCTCACAGGGGTGCCACTAAGAAGCTTCTTTGTACCCATGGTGACTTCTTTCATAGTGACAATCACTTAATGACCAATAAACACAATAAATTTATTGTGAAATGTTTGAATGAGAGCGCTGGGTAATGTTCACTCAAAGGTAAACAACGCTAGACTGGCTCATGACGCCTGCACGGTGAGGCACGCAAGCGCGGGGCAGGCGGACAGGTCTGGTACACGGGCCGATAATCGGGGAAAAATTGGGCCGAAAAAAGCGATCGATTTTCGAGCCGGCCGATAATCAGACCGTCCAATTTGCAGGGGTCCACTGTAATTGTTATTGTATAGTACTTTCAATTGATCATTATATTTCTTTCTGTTGTATATTTTCTGAATGGTGTAGCTCAATTTTAACAGTACCTTGTCATGCAGTAGTTGTACCCCTTTTGCCTTTTCATAAAATTCTTCCATTTTTGTGGTATTGGGATTTTCATAATTACTTAGATAAAATAATAGGCACCATATATGTATACAGCTATAGTACTTTGTAATGATGCTAAGGGGCAAAATAAATTAATCTTTGAAGTAATTAACATAAATAATTGTCTAAGCTTTTCATAATGGTTTCATACATGTTTAACCCTTTCAAGGTCGCAAGGCCCTCTCCCAAACTCGTTCTCGAGGTCACAAATTTTTCGGAAAAAAAAAATGATAGAGAATCATTTTCCGATCATAACGCCACCAAAATTATGAAATTTGATGGAAAATTAACGGAATTATGCTCTCGCGAAGTTAGCAGTATCGATGACATTTACGCATCGGCGATTTTGCCTACTTTGAGCCCTATTTTCGGCAAATTCCAATGTTTCAGTCTACTAAAATTATAGCTATTTCGCTAGAATTCCACTTGTTCTATCAATTGAGTATAAGAAACCGCCAATTTACCGATTTCAACTACCCAATAAGGTGGTCAGAATTTGGCAATTTGGCCAATTTCACACAAATTTCAAAAGATGCCAATTTCAAAATAGGGTCCAGAATAAACGAGACAGACATTCCTGGCACTCAAATAACATTTTATCTGTTCATTAGTCACGTCTCCAGGCCCCTCTTACATTACTTTTGCTTTCCAGTTTGAATTTTTATTTTCACAAAAAATAGAAGATTTGCTGTTATGTATACAACTGCATCATTGTAAAAATGGTATAAATAATATCAGCGAACTTGTGCAAGAATATTAGACTACCCAGTTGATGTGTAGTGGACGCATGGCGTGATTTGTTTTTACTCTTCAACATCGGCAAAAATCGAACATTTTCGCTACTTTGCGCTCAGTTTCAAGGTACAGTGGTACCTCGACTTACGATGGTCCCCAAACACACCCTTTTATGTAAGTTTATTTTTTTAAATGCTTTTGTAAGTGTACTTTTAGGGGTCTAAACAGACTAGTCTATTTTACATTATTTCTTAAGGAGATAAATTCGTTTGGTAATGGCACTTGAACAGCATTCTGGAATGAAAAAATATCGTAAGTCGAGGTACCACTGTACTTGTCATCGTGAAACCAGTCAAAATTATCTCTATTTCTGTAATATATCATCCATTCTATCAAATGAGACTAAGAAAACGAGAATACAAGGATAAATACTATACAAAAATAGACTGCAAAGTTGCTGTTTTAAACCAAAAACACGGTCAGAGTTTTTTTTCCTCATTATACACTGTGTGGTGCAGGATTTTTTTTATACTGCGCACACTGACCGCACAGACCCATTCTCTCACATCTAGGCCTACCAGCCTGTTTCCACTTGATTTGAGGGCGCTAGAATTTAGGCGTACTAGTACGACGAAAACCCTGGCGCGTAAGCCGTACTAGTATGGCTGAAACCCTGAAAGGGTTAAAAGTTTTTAAAGTATTTGAAGAAAATCTATTTCCAGTGTTGAAAAATTTACATGTTACTATACACACAGATCCTTCTCAGTTACATAACAAATGTATGGCTATGAAAGATAGGTGAGATTGTCTTGCTTGTGGATTTTTTTTTATTTTGATCACACTCTAGAGCATTTGAAGGTGGTTGTATATGTTTTATATTGTTCCTTATATTTCCTTGTTGTTCTTTACAGTTTTTTTTTTTTTTGAGAATATTAATACATAATTTTTAACTGGTGGGTAGTAGGTTGGGAGATAGCAGTCACCCAGGGAGGTACTACTGTCCTGCCAAGTGAGTGTAAGCCGGAAACCTGTAATTGTTTTACATAATGGTAGGATTACTGGTGTCTTTTTTTCTGTCTCATAAACATGCAAGATTTCAGGTACGTCTTGTTACTTCTACTTACACTTACGTCACACTTACACATGCATATACAAGCATGTATATACACACACCCTTCTGGGTTTTCTTCTATTTTCTTACTAGTTCTTGTTTATTCCCTCTATTCCCATGGGGAAGTAGAACAGAATTCTTCCTCCATTAGCCATGTGTGTTGTAAGAGGCAACTAAAATGCTGGGAGCAAGGGGCTAGTAACCCCTTCTTTTGTATACACTACTAAAGTTTAAAGAGAAAATTTCATTTTTCTTTTTGGGCCACACTACCTTGGTGGGACATGGCTGGTTTGTTGAAAGAAAGAAAGAAGTTTTAACTGAAATTTTTTAGTGTTGTAAATAACTAGATTTCATGTTTGAGAGCAATGTGTGGTGTAAATATTATGCACAGAATTCAGAGTTTGGAGATTAAGAGGAGGTGTTGAGTTATCAGAATTATTATTCAGAGGGCTGAGGAAGGGTTGATGAGGTGGCTTGGACATTTATAGAGGATGGAGCAAAATAGAATAACTTGGAGGGTATATAAATCTGTAGTGGAAGGAAGGCGGGAAAGGGGTTGTTCTAGGAAAAGTTGGAGGGCGGAGGTAAAGGAGGTTTTGTGTGCATGGGGCTTAGACTTCCAGCAAGCATGTGTGAGTGTGTTAGACAGGAGTGAGTGGAGGCAAATGGTTTTTATGGCTTGACATACTGTTGGAGTATGAGCAAGGTAAGATTTATGAAAGGATTCAGGGAAACTGGTTAGCCGGACTTGAGTCCTGGAGGTGAGAAGTACACTGCTTGCACTCTGGAGGGGTGGAGATATATTGCAGTTTTTGAACCGTAGTATCAGCATTGCCTCTGGCAAGACAGTGATGGAGTGAGTTATGATGAAAGTGTTTCTTCTTTTTTGGGTCACCCTGCCTTGGTGGAAAAGGGCCATTGTGTTAAAAAAAAATTATTTGAGTATCTGCAGATTGGCATTCATAAGAAATTAAAGTACAGTAGGGCCTCACTTATATGGCAGGTTAGATTCCAGGCTACTGCTGCAAAGCGGACATCATCGGAAAGCAGAAACCCCATTTTTTTTCACTTATAAATGCATATAAATCCCAGATAATAAGTTTACACTAGCATATATTAAGTTAGCAACAGAACTAGGCATTAAAAAATAATAAAAAATAAAATACACGCACAATACACTCATTACTTACCTCAAAATATTTGTAGTCTTAATATAGGGTGAGAGGTGAGTAGTGTTTATTGTAAGAAGTCAGGTGTGGTAGGTATGGTAGCCAGCCAGGCCACCCCACCTCACCCACATGTAATATACTACGATATTTAAAGAGCCCTAGAGCGATAAAATGCATATAGTGTACACTCATTACTTTCTTTTTTTTTCCAATAAGTCGGCCATCTCCTACCGAGGCAGCGTGACCCAAAAACAAAGAAAATCCCCAAAAAGAAAAATACTTTCATCATCATTCAACACTTTCACCTCACTCCTACATAATCACTGTCTTTGCAGAGGCGCTCAGATACAACAGCTGAGAATAAGTCCCTCCCAGCTGTCACTATCCCAGACCCCTCCTTTAAAGTGCAGGCATTGTACTTCCCATTTTCAGGACTCAAGTCCAAATAAATCAATTAACTGGTTTCCCTGAATCCCTTCACAAAATGTTACCCTGCTCACACTCCAACAGCTCGTCAGGTCCCAAAAACCATTCGTTTCCATTCACTCCTATCTAACACGCTCACACATGCTTGCTGGAAGTCCAAGCCCCTCGCCCACAAAATCTTCTTTACCCCCCTCCCTCCAACCTTTTCGAGGACGACCCCTACCCCGCCTTCCTTCCCCTACAGATTTATACGCTCTCCAAGTCATTCTACTTTAATCCATTCTCTCTAAATGACCAAACCACCTCAACAACCCCTCTTCAGCCCTCTGACTAATACTTTCAGTAACTCCACACCTCCTCCTAATTTCCACACTCCGAATTTTCTGCATAATATTTACACCACACATTGCCCTTAGACAGGACATCTCCACTGCCTCCAGCCGCCTTCTCGCTGCAGCATTTGCAACCCATGCTTCACACCCATATAAGAGTGTTGGTAGCACTATACTTTCGTACATTCCCTTCTTTGCCTTCATGGATAACGTTTTTTGTCTCCACAGATACCTCAACGCACCACTCACCTTTTTTCCTTCATCAATTCTATGGTTAACCTCATCCTTCATAAACCCATCTGCTGACAAGTCAATTCCCAAATATCTGAAAACATTCACTTCTTCCATAATCCCTCTCTCCAATGTGATATCCAATTTTTCTTTATTTAAATCGTTTGATACCCTCATCACCTTACTCTTATCTATGTTCACTTTCAACTTTCTACCTTTACACACCCTCCCAACTTTTCTTTAGAATCTCCCATAAGCACAGTATCATCAGCAAAAAGCAACTGTGTCAACTCCCATCTTGTATTTAATTCCCTATAATTTAATCCCACTTCTCTCCCCAACACCCTAGCATTTACTTCTTTTACAACCCTATCTATAAATATATTAAACAACCATGGTGACATTACACAGCCCTGTCTAAGACCTACTTTTACCGGGAAGTAATCTCCCTCTCTCCTACACACCCTAACCTGAGCCTCGCTATCCTCATAAAAACTTAACAGCATTCAGTAACTTACTACCTATTCCATACACTTGCAACATTGCTCCCCTATCCACTCTATCATATGCCTTTTCTAAATCCATAAATGCAATAAAAACTTCCCTACCTTTATTTAAATACTGTTCACATATAGTATGCTTCAATGTAAACACTTGATCTACACATCCCCTACCCACTCTAAAGCCTCCTTGCTCATCTGCAATCCTACTCTCTGTCTTACCTCTAATTCTTTCAATAATAACCCTACTGTACACTTTACCTGGTATACTCAGTAAACTTATTCCCCTATAATTCTTACCATCTCTTTTATCCCCCTTCCCTTTATATAAAGGAACTATACATGCTCTCTGCCAATCTCTAGGTACCTTCTGTCATGATCCCGTCAGTTCCAGCTGCTTTACCCCCTTTCATATATGTAATGCCTCATGCACCTCCCCCACACTCACATCCTGCTCTTCTTCACTCCTAAACAATGTTATACCTCCCTGGCCAGTGCATGAAATTACCTCTTCCCTTTTTTCATTGACATTTAAAAGTTCCTCAAAATATTCCAACCATCTACCCAATACCTCCAGCTCCCCATCTACTAACTTCCTACTTTGTTGGGTTATCCTAGGTTCTCTACACATATGCTGCTATGTATGATGATCTATGTAACTGTATTTGTGTACGTATACCTGAATAAACTTACTTACTTACAAATTGATTCATTCCCTAGGCTTTCTTAACTTGTTCATCTCACTCAAATTTTTTTTCTTGTTTTCAGCAAAATTTCTTGACAGAGCCTTTCCCACTCTATCATCTGCTCTCCTTTTGCATTCTCTCACCACTCTCTTCACCTTTCTTTTACTCTCCATATACTCTACTCTTCTATTAACCCTTTGACTGTTTCGGACGTATATATACGTCTTAGGAGCCAATGTTTCGGACGTATTTATACGCCTAAATTCTAGCAGCCTCAAATCAAGCAGGAGAAAGCTGGTAGGCTCACATGTGAGAGAATGGGTGTGTGTGGTCAGTGTGCGCAGTATAAAAAAAATCCTGCAGCAAGCAGTACGTAATGAGAAAAAAAAAACTCAGACCGTTTTTTTTAATTAAAATGCCGTCTTTGAGGTGTATTTTCGTATAGTATTTATGGTTGTATTCTCTTTTTCATGGTCTCATTTGATAGAATGGAAAACATATTACAGGAATAGAGATGATTTCGATTAGTTTCATGATGTAAACGATCTTGAAATTGAGCTCAAAGTAGCAGAAATGTTCGTTTTTTGCCAATGTTCAAAAGTAAACAAATCACACCATGCGTCCAATACACATCAACTGGTGAGTCTAATATTCTTTCACAAGTGCACAGATATTATTTATACAGTTTTTACAATAATGCAATAGTCTGCATAACAATAAATCTTCTATTTTTTGTGTGAATAAAAAATCAAAATAGAAAGCAAGAGTAATGTAAGAGGGGCCTAAAGACATGACTAATGAACAGATAACATGTTATTTTAGTGCTAGGGATGTCTGCATTGTTTATTCTGGACCCTATTTTGAAATTGACAAATTTTTTATTTTGCATGAAATTGGCGAAATTGCCATTTTCTGACCACTTTATTGGGTAGTTGAAATCGGTAAATTGGTGATTTCTTGTACTCAATCGATAGAACAAATGGAGTTCTAAAGAAATAGCTATGAGTTTGGTCGACTATCCCAATGGAATTGGTCTAAAATAGGGCTCAAAATCGGCGAAATCGCTGATGTGTATATATGACTGACATCGCTAACTTTGCGAGAGCGTAATTCCGTAAGTTTTCAATCAAATTTCATACTTTTGGTGTCATTATAATCGGGAAAAGATTCTCTATCATTTCATAAGAAAAAATAATTTATTTATTTTTCCAAAATTTTCCGACATAGAATGACAGTTTCAGAATGGGGCCTCCGACAGTCAAAGGGGTCGAAAAATTTTTGGAAAAAAAAAATTAATTTTTTCTTATGAAATGATAATCTTTTTCCGATCATAACGCCACCAAAATTATGAAATTTGATCGAAAACTAACGAAATTATGCTTTTGCGAAGTTATCGGTATCTATGACACTGACGCATCGGCGATTTCACCCACTTCGAGCCCTATTTTCGACAAATTCCAATGTTTCAGTCTCCTAAAATTATAGCTATTTCGCTAGAACTCCATTTCTTCTATCAAATGAGTAGAAGAAACTGCCTATTACCATTTCATCTACCCAAAATAGTGGTCAGAAAATGGCAATTTTCCAATTTCTCACAAATTTCAAACGATGCCAATTTCAAAATAGGGTCCAGAGTAAACAAGGCAGACATTCCTGGCACTAAAATAACATGTTCTCTGTTCATTAGCCACGTCTCCAGGCCCTTGTTCCATTACTTTTGCTTTCCATTTTGAATTTTTATTCTCACAAAAATAGAAGATTTACTGTTATGTATACAACTGCATCATTGTAAAAATGGTATAAATAATATCAGAGCACTTGTGCATGAATACAAGACTCGCCAGTTGATGTGTATTGGATGCATGGTGTGATTTGTTTACTCTTGAACATCGTCAAAAATCGAACATTTTCGCTACTTTGAGCTCAATTTCAAGGTACTTGTCATTGTCATACCAATCAAAATCATCTCCATTTCTGTAAGATATCTTCCATTCTATCAAATGAGACCAAGAAAACGAGAATACATCAATAAATATCATACGAAAATCGACTGTAAAGTCGCTGTTTTAACCCTTTGACTGTCGGAGGCCCCATTCTGAAACTGTCATTCTATGTCGGAAAATTTTGGAAAAAAAATAAATTATTTTTTCTTATGAAATGATAGAGAATCTTTTCCCGATTGTAATGACACCAAAAGTATGAAATTTGATTGAAAACTTATGGAATTACGCTCTCGCAAAGTTAGCGATGTCAGTGATATATATGCATCGGCGATTTCGCCGACTTTGAGCCCTATTTTAGGCCAATTCCATTGGGACAGTCGACCAAACTCATAGCTATTTCTTTAGAACTCCATTTGTTCTATCTTTGATATACCTTTGAAGAGTTTCGAGAGTATCTACTCTCTGAGCCCGGCCATGGGCCAGGCTCGTCTGGTGCTTGCCTGGTCAACCAGGCTGTTGCTGCTGGAGGCCCGCTGCCCCACATATCCATCACAGCCTGGTTGATCTGGCACCTGGTGAAGATATTTGTCCAGTTTCCTCTTGAAGGCTTCTACACTGGTTCCAGCCGTGTTTCGGATATCTTCTGGTAAGATGTTGAATAGTCTGGGACCCCGGATGTTAATACAGTGCTCCCGTATTGTCCCCACCGCACCCCTGCTCCTCACTGGGTTTATTTTACACTTTCTCCCATATCTCTCACTCCAGTATGTTGTTATGGCAGTGTGCAGATTTGGGACCAGGCCCTCAAGTACTTTCCATGTATATATTATCATGTATCTCTCTCTCCTCCGCTCCAATGAGTACATGTTCAAGACTTGAAGGCGTTCCCAATAATTTAGATGTTTCAATGGCTCAATGTGAGCCGTAAACGATCTCTGGATTTGTTCCAGCTCTGCTATTTCTCCTGCCCTGAACGGGGACGTCAGCACTGAGCAGTATTCTAAGTGAGGGAGCACTAGCGATTTGAATAGTGTCACCATCGGCATTATTTCCCTTGAGTACAAGAAATCACCAATTTACCGATTTCAACTACCCAATAAAGTGGTCAGAAAATGGCAATTTTGCCAATTTCATGCAAAATAAAAAAGATGTCAATTTCAAAATAGGGTCCAGAATAAACAATGCAGACATCTCTAGCACTAAAATAAGATGATATCTGTTCATTAGTCATGTCTTTAGGCCCCTCTTACATTACTCTTGCTTTCTATTTTGATTTTTATTCACACAAACAATAGAAGATTTATTGTTATGCAGACTATTGCATTATTGTAAAAACTGTATAAATAATATCTGTGCACTTGTGAAAGAATATTAGACTCACCAGTTGATGTGTATTGGACGCATGGTGTGATTTGTTTACTTTTGAACATTGGCAAAAATCGAACATTTCCGCTACTTTGAGCTCAATTTCAAGATCGTTTACATCATGAAACTAATCAAAATCATCTCTATTCCTGTAATATGTTTTCCATTCTATCAAATGAGACCATGAAAAAGATAATACAACCATAAATACTATACGAAAATACACCTCAAAGACGGCGTTTTAATTAAAAAAAACGGTCTGAGTTTTTTTTTTCTCATTATGTACTGCTTGCTGCAGGATTTTTTTTATACTGCACACACTGACCACACAGACCCATTCTCTCACATGTGGGCCTACCAGCTTTCTGATGCTTGATTTGAGGCCGCTAGAATTTAGGCGTATAAATACGTCCGAAACATTGGCTCGTAAGACGTATATATACGTCCGAAACAGTCAAAGGGTTAATAGAAAAAACGGTCAGAGTTTTTTTTCTCCCATTATGCAGTGTGTACTGCAGGATTTTTTTTATACTGCGCACACTGACCACACAGACCCATTCTTTCATATGTATGCCTACCAGACATTTTCTGCTTAAATTGAGGCCGCTAGAATTTGGGCGTACTAGTACGGCACCAACCTCTGCTCGTAAAATGTACTAGTACGGCACCGACCCCGAAAGGGTTAATACTTCTGTTTTGTAAAAACCTCTCATAAGCTACTTTTTTCTCTTTTATCACACCCTTTACTTCTTCATTCCAGCACTCGCTCCTCTTTCCTCCTGCACCCACCCTTCTATAGCCACAAACTTCTGCCCCACATTCTAATACTGCATTTTTAAAACTATCCCAACCCTCTTCAACCCCCCCACTACTCATACTTGCACTAGCCCACCTTTCTGCCAATAGTTGCTTATATCTCACCCTAACTTCCTTCTCCATTAGTTTATACACTTTTACCTCTCTCTTACTTGCTGTTGCCATTTTCTTTTTGTCCCATCTACCTTTTACTCTAACTGTAGCTACAACTAAATAATGATCCGATATATCCGTTGCCCCTTTATAAATATGTACATCCTGAAGCCTACCCATCTACCTTTATCCACCAATACATAATCTAACAAACTACTTTCATTACGTGCTATATCATACCTTGTATACTTATTTATCCTCTTTTTCATAAAATATGTACAGTGGTCCCTGTACAGCACTCACTCCTCTTTCCTCCTGCACCCACCCTCCTATAGCCACAAACTTCTGCCCCACATTCTACTGCATTTTTAAAACTATCCCAACCCTCTTCAGCCCCCCCACTACTCATACTTGCACTAGCCCACCTTTCTGCCAATAGTTGCTTATATCTCACCCTAACTTACTCCTCCATTAGTTTATACACTTTTACCTCTCTCTTACTTGCTGTTGCCATTTTCTTTTTGTCCCATCTACCTTTACTCTAACTGTAGCTACAACTAAATAATGATCCGATATATCCGTTGCCCCTCTATAAATATGTACATCCTGAAACCTACCCATCAACCTTTTATCCACCAATACATAATCTAACAAACTACTTTCATTACGTGCTATATCATACCTTGTATACTTATTTATCCTCTTTTTCATAAAATATGTACAGTGGTCCCTCTGTTTTCGCCGAAAATTCGTTCCAGAATGCTGCTCAAGTGCCATTACCGAACGAATTTACTTCCTTAAGAAATAATGTCACGTAGTTTAGTCTATTTCAGACCCCCAAAAATACATTTGCAACAGCACTTACGAAAATACACTTACATAAATGTTCGAGTTTGGAGATGCAAGAAAACCGAGGGACCACTGTACACTATTACTTATTACCAAACCTCTGTCTACACATAGCTCAATTAAAGGCTCCCATTTACATTTACCCCTGGCACCCCAAATTTACCTACTACTCCTCTACAACATTTTTACCCACTTTAGCATTAAGATCCCCTACCACAAGTACTCTCACTTGGTTCAAAACTCCCCCTGCACTCACCAACATTTCCCAAAATTTCTCTCTCCTCTACACTTTCTCTTTTCCAGGTGCATAAACACTTATTATAACCCACTTTTCACATCCAACCTTTATTTTACTCCACATATTCCTTGAATTTATACATTTATATTCCCTCTTTACCTGCCATAACTGATTATTCAACATTATTGCCACTCCTTCTTTAGCTCTAACTCTATTTGAAACTTCTTCTTTTAACAAATCAGCCGTTTCCCACCAAGGCGGGGTGGCCCAAAGAGAAAAACAAAAAATTTCTTTTTAACTTTAGTAATGTATACAGGAGAAGGGGTTACTAATCCCTTGCTCCTGGCATTTTAGTAGACTCTTACGACATGCATGGCTTACGGAGGAAGAATTCTGTTCCACTTCCCCATGGAGTCTTTTTGAAACCCCTGACCTAATCCCATTTATTTCTCCCCACTGAAACTCTCCTACTCGCTTCACCTTTGTCTCACTTAAAGCCAGGACATCCAGCTTCTTTTCATTCATAACATCTACAATCATCTCTTTCTTATCATTCGCACAACATCCATGCACATTCAGACATCCCTCTTTGACGGTTTTCTTCTTTTTCTTTTTAGTACGTTATACAGGAAAAGGGGTTACTAGCCCATTGTTCCCGGCATTTTAGTTTACTTTTACAACACGCATGGCTTACGGAGGAAAGATTCTTATTCCACTTCCCCATGGATATGAAAGGAAAAGCAATAAGAACAAGAACTATTAAGATAAAATCAATGAAAACTCAGATGAGTGTGTATACAAAACGTGTACACTCATTACTTACCTTAAAATATTTGTAGTCTTAATGTAGGGTGAGAGGTGAGTAAACGAGATAAAAACGAATAAACGAGAGAGAGAGAGAACGAGTAAATGAGAGAGGACAGAGCCGCAGAGTATGTAAACAAACAGATAAACGCGGCTGGTGAGTTGATATAGTGTACGTTCATTTCCATATTTGTAAAGCTTATATCATAATACAAACACCTTACATTGTGTACAAGTTGTCTCCATGTTAGTACAGTAAAATAAATATAGAGCTACACTCCCATTCTCATGTAATACACTATTTTTAGAAGGAATGATGCTCAGAGTGAAGGCATACAAAATTAATAATTTTACACAGTTACCCCCAGTAATACTATTGT
>WNWK01014852.1:0-49846 GCA_009830355.1 Cherax destructor
AATTCAAAAGCCAAATCTTGAGCCAAACATGATGCGCTGCAAACACAGAAAGCAGACAGCTGTGAAGGACTCTGTAATAACAGTGAAGAAGGATGGAAAGGAGCTCACTAGGAGTGACCAGAAACTCTGTTAGGAGCTGAACAAGAGTCAGGTAGATATTCTCAGAGGAATCACGAAATATACCAGAGTCAAAGGGAGAGAGAGTGCACGAACAACGTAAGGAGAGGTGTAGAAACTACTGAGTAACTAAATACCTCGAGAGGAAGTGGGACCAGACATCTTTTCATTTGTTGTACGAGAGGGAGCAAAACTAAGAGAACGGGGCAGTTGCGAGAAGTCTGGAAAACAGTTAATGCAGTCCCAGTATTTTAAAACGGGGATAGATAGGTGGTAGTAAACTACAGGCAATGTCACTAATATGTACAGTATATTAGGTTATGAAAATTATCAGAAGAGTAGTGAAGGACTTAGAAAAGAGCAGATTCGTAATCAACAACCAGCACGGTTTTCGAGATGGTAAATCCTGCCACACACATATCTGCTGGTGCTCTATAACAAGGCAACGAAAGTTAGGCAGGCGAGACAGAGAGGAGGATTGGTGGACTGTGTTTTTTAGAATTGTAAGATGATATAGAAGATGTTTGATACAAAAGATGTTCCATACAGTACCCTACAAAAGCTAGAGGAGAAGGCAGAAATTAATGGGAAAGCGTTACACTGGATCAAGGAATACTTAACAGGAAAGAGTCGGAAAGGGCGAGTATGACGAGAGGAGTTTCACTAGGATCAGTATTTGGACCAGTAGTGTTTCATGTTTACGTAAAACTGCATGCCAGAAGAAATCGAATCAGAGATGCTCCTGTTGGCAGAAGCTGTGAGGCTGATGAGGAGAATACAAACAGGGCTAGATCAAGAAAGACAAAAAATGATCTGAGCGTTCATTTTGCATCTGATATATCTAGGTCTTAGTTAATCTAACATTTTTAGAAAAGATTGTAAACAAGTAACCGCATTATAAGTGAGTACACCATAAGGTCTTTAGTCTGCAATTGTAAGTAGTTATTAACGAAATAACATGAGGAGGCAAAGGATATTTCACCATTCTTTATCTATAATCTCTGAATGACGTCCCCTCCACCCGCCTTTATACTGCAGCAGGGTATGTACCGGGTCCTCTTTCCCTCTACAATACACACTTACCAGTAACTTCTGGATCTATGGGGTACTTAGACCTGTGTGAATACCTCATCCACTCTGGGTTCTTTGTGAATATCCTTGTTCTTTACCACAAATTCAACAGCATTGTCTAGAAATCCGAAAGCCTTGCTGTATACGAGGAAGACTGTGATATTATTACAAGTATTTACATATAATATGTGACTTTAATGTATGCACAAATCTTATTATTTTATTCTTTCGTTGTATCATTACTTAACCTCTTTGAAATTTTATTAGCTATTACAATACTGAAAGTAAAGTAACATCTGCAAAACCTTACACTGGGTCACAGTATGTGATATTGTTGCCTTTGAAAGTTTACCACAAGAGGCTTGTTAAAAGAATTCCATATATTAGCTGCCAAATCTGTGTCTATCCTTAGAGTCGAGGGCTTACATTTGCCTGTCTCCAGTTCGATTCCTTGCACGCCATCAAAAAGTTACAATTGCTTTTAGAGATTTTCCGTCTCACTGACAGCAGTTGGGAAGAGTTATACTCAGGTACTGGACGTGGCGGTAGGATAACTTCTCTGAAAAAATTTACTTTGCAGCAATGTTAAACTTACCATGCTTACTGTAATTAGCGGACCTGTATATATTGGCAGAATAATTAATCCACACTCAGGCTGTTTGGAAGTAAATTAAGACACATGTGCAAAATCTGGGTATCTTTATTGTAGACGTTTCGCCATCCAGTGGCTTTATCAATACAAATTCAAGGACATAATTTGAAGACAGTAGAACTATATACAAAAGATGAGGTAATGAGTCCCTCGGCCTTGGAGTTGGTGTGAAGACCACCGTAGTCGTGGAGGTTCTGGAGCAGAGGCAAGAAAGGCTGGCGCTTATATACTAACGTCAGGTGGAAAGGGACGGGTAGCAGACGAGGGCATAGTCACTGGGAGGCGGGATTCCCCAGTGGAAGTAGGTCATACCCAAAGGGATGGGGTAGTTGTAGCAGTAGTTGTAGAAGTCGTGAAGAAGGTTACGTAGATGTCCTCGGAACCAAGAATCCATGATGTTGCAGTGTCTGACAAGTTGTACAAGAATGGTATACAATACCGACAATGATAAAGCCATTACATTATATGCATTACATTAAATCTTTAAACTTATAAGAGAAAATTATAGAAAGGAATTAATTTTAAATGCTTGTTGACCAATTTTACCCATTCGATTTGACATATATATATATATATATATATATATATATATATATATATATATATATATATATATATATATATATATATATATATATATATATATATATATATATATATATATATATATATATATATATATATATATATATATATATATATATATATATATATATACATTATATATATACATTATATATATATATATATACATTACATGTATATATATATATATATATATATATATATATATATATATACACAACACTGATCTCTGGCCGAAGGAGCTCGACCTACGAACCTTGCAGCAATGTTGAGTGCTACTGACCGTACCACACTGGTTCATACTTGCGTCCAGCTCCTAGACGTTGATCCAAGGCACCCAGCTTTCAAGCAGGTGGCTTACAGCATTTCATGCAGGGGTGAGATGAAAAGCTGTAAGCCACCTGCCTGAGCTGGCTGCCTGGATCAACGTCTAGACGTGAGCTGGACGCCAAGGTCCAGTGTGGTACGGTCGGTAGCACTGCGAACCTTGTTCAGGTTCGTAGTTCGAGCTCTTCGGCCAAAGATCAGTGTTTGTGAATATTTCACCTGTTCTTGCGAATTCCTAGCATATATATATATATATATATATATATATATATATATATATATATATATATATTATATATATATATATATATATATATATATATAGAGAGAGAGAGAGAGAGAGAGAGAGAGAGAGAGAGAGAGAAGAGAGAGAGAGCGGTGCTAATGTTGCAGTTTTATAACTGTAGTGTAAGTAGCCTCTGGCAAGACAGTGATGGAGTAAATGATAAAGTTTTTTCGGGTCACCCTGTCTTAGTGGAAACGGCCGATGTGTTAATAAATAAATAAATAAATGAATAAATAAATAAATATATATTTTTTTTTATTAACACATCGGCCGATTCTACCAAGGCAGGGTGGCCCGAAAAGAACTTTCATCATCATTCACTCCATCACTGTCTTGCCAGAAGGGTGCTTTACACTACAGTTATAAACTGCAACATTAACACCCTCCTTCAGAGTGCCGGCACTGTACTTCCCATCTCCAGAACTCAAGTCCGGCCTGCCGGTTTCCTGAATCCCTTCATAAATGTTACTTTGCTCACACTCCAACAGCACGTCAAGTATTAAAACCATATGCCTCCATTCACTCCTATCAAATACGCTCACACATGCTTGCTAGAAATCCAAGCCCCTCGCACACAAAACTTCCTTTACCCCCTCCCCAACCTTTCCTAGGCCGACCCTACCCGCCTTCCCTCCACTACAGATTTATACACTCTCGAAGTCACTCTGTCTCGTTCCATTCTCTCTACATGTCCAAACCACCTCAACAACCCTCCTCAGCTCTCTGGACAATCGTTTTGGTAATCCCGCACCTCCTCCTAATTTCCAAACTCCGAATTCTCTGCATTATATTCACACCACACATTGACCTCAGACATGACATCTCCACTGCCTCCAGCCTTCTCCTCGTTGCAACATTCATCACCCATGCTTCACACCCATATAAGAGCGTTGGTATAACTATACTCTCATACATTCCTCTTTACTTACATGGACAAGGTTCTTTGTCTCCACAGACTCCGAAGTGCTCCACTCACCCTTTTCCCTCATCAATTCTATGATTCACCTCATCCTTCATAGACCCATCCGCCGACATGTCCACTCCCAAATATCTGAATACATTCACCTCCTCCATACTCTCTCCTCCAATCTGATATCCAATCTTTCGTCACCTATTCTTTTTGTTATCCTCATCACCTTACTCTTTCCTATATTCACTTTCAATTTTCTTCTTTTACACACCCTACCAAATTCATCCACCAACCTCTGCAGCTTCTCTTCAGAATCTCCCAAAAGCACAGTGTCATCAGCAAAAAGCAACTGTGACAACTCCCACTTTGTATTTGCTTCTTTATCTTTTAGCCCAACACCTCTTGCCAAGACCCTCGCATTCACTTATCTTACAACCCCATCTATAAATATATTGAACAACCACGGTGACATCACACATCCTTGTCTAAGGCCCACTTTTACTGGGAAATAGTCCCTTCCTCCTACACACTCTAACCTGAGCCTCACTATCCTCATAAAACTCTTCACTGCTTTCAGTAACCTTCCTCCTATTCCATACACCTGCAACATCTGCCACATTGCCCCCCTATCATACGCCTTTTCCAAATCCATAAATGCCACAAAAACCTCTTTACCCTTATCCAAATACTGTTCACCTATATGTTTCACTGTAAACACTTGGTCTACACACCCCTACCTTTCCTAAAGCCCCTTGTTCATCTGCTATCCTGCTTTCTGTTTTACTCTTAATTCTTTCAATAATAACTCTACCATACACTTTACCAGGTACACTCAACAGACTTATTCCCTATAATTTTTGCACTCTCTTTTGTCCCTTTGCCTTTATACAAAGGAACAATACACGCTCTCTGCCAATCCCTAGGTACCTTACCCTCTTCCATACATTTATTAAATAATAGCACCAACCACTCCAAAATTATATCCCCACCTGCTTTTAACATTTCTATCTTTATCCCATCAATCCCAGCTGCCTTACCCCTTTCATTCTACCCACTGCCTCACGAACTTCCCTACACCCACAACTGGCTCTTCCACACTCCTACAAGATGTTATTCCTCCTTGCCCTACACACGAAATCACAGCTTCCCTGTCTTCATCAACATTTAACAAATCCTCAAAATATTCTCTCCATCTTCCCGATACCTCTAACTCTCCATTTAATAACTCTCTCTCCTATTTTTAACTGTCAAATCCATTTGTTCTCTAGGCTTCCTCAACTTATTAATCTCATTCCAAAGAGGAATATATATATATATATATATATATATTTTTTTTTTTTTTTTTTCAACAAGTCGGCTGTCTCCCACCGAGGCAGGGTGACCCAAAAGAAAGAAAATCCCCAAAAATAAAATACTTTCATCATCATTCAACACTTTCACCACACTCATACATAATCACTGTCTTTGCAGAGGCGCTCAGATACGACAGCTGAGAATAGTCCTCCCAGCTGTCACTATCCCAGACCCTCCTTTAAAGTGCAGGCATTGTACTTCCCATTTCCAGGACTCAAGTCCAAGTAAATCAATTAACTGGTTTCCTGAATCCCTTCACAAAATGTTACCCTGCTCACACTCCAACAGCTCGTCAGGTCCCAAAAACCATTCGTCTCCATTCACTCCTATCTAACACGCTCACACATACTTGCTGGAAGTCCAAGCCCCTCGCCCACAAAACCTCCTTTACCCCTCCCTCCAACCTTTTCGAGGACGACCCCTACCCTGCCTTCCTTCCCCTACAGATTTATACGCTCTCCAAGTCATTCTACTTTGATCCATTCTCTCTAAATGACCAAACCACCTCAACAAGCCCTCTTCAGCCCTTTGACAAATACTTTTAGTAACTCCACACCTTCTCCTAATTTCCACACTCCGAATTTTCTGCATAATATTTACACCACACATTGCCCTTAGACAGGACATCTCCACTGCCTCCAGCCGCCTCCTCGCTGCCGCATTTACAACCCATGCTTCACACACACATATAAGAGTGTTGGTACCCATCCGCTGACACGTCAACTCCCAAATATCTGAAAACATTTACTTCTTCCATAATCCCTCTCTCCAATGTGATATCCAATTTGTCTTTATTTAAATCGTTTGATACCCTCATCACCTTACTCTTATCTATGTTCACTTTTAACTTTCTACCTTTACACACTCTCCCAAACTCGTCCACTAACCTTTGCAACTTTTCTTTAGAATCTCCCATAAGCACAGTATCATCAGCAAAAAGTAACTGTGTCAATTCCCATTTTGCATTTAATTCCCTATAATTTAATCCCACCCCTCCCCAACACCCTAGCATTTACTTCTTTTACAACCCCATCTATAAATATATTAAACAACCATGGTGACATTACACATCTCTGTCTAAGACCTACTTTTACCGGAAGTAATCTCCTCTCTCCTACACACCCTAGCCTGAGCCTCACTATCCTCATAAAAACTCTTTACAGCCTTCAGTAACTTACTACCTATTCCATACACTTGCAACATTTGCCACATTGCTCCCCTATCCACTCTATCATATGCCTTTTCTAAATCCATAAATGCAATGAGAAGTTTTTCTCTACCTTTATCTAAATACTGTTCACATATATGCTTCACTGTAAACCTTGATCTACACATCCCTACCCACTCTAAAGCCTCCTTGCTCATCTGCAATCCTACTATCTGTCTTACCTCTAATTCTTTCAATAATAACCCTGCCATACACTTTACCTGGTATACTCAGTAAACTTATTCCCTATAATTTTACACTCTCTTTTATCCCCTTTCCTTTATATAAAGGAACTATACATGCTCTCTGCCAATCCCTAGGTACCTTCCCCTCTTTCATACATTTATTAAACAAAGATACCAACCACTCCAGCACTATATCATCCCCTGCTTTTAACATTTCTGTAATGATCCCGTCAGTTCCAGCTGCTTTACCCCTTTATTCTACGTAATGCCTCACGTACCTCCCCACACTCACATCCTGCTTCTCTTCACTCCTAAACGATGTTGTACCTCCTGGCCAGTGCATGAAATTACCGCCTCCCTTTTTCATCGACATTTAAAAGTTCCTCAAAATATTCCGCCATCTACCCAATACCTCCAGCTCCCATCTACTAACTCCCTACTTTGTTTTTAACTGACAAATCCATTTGTTCCCTAGGCTTTCTTGTTTATCTCACTCCAAAAAGTTTCTTGTTTTCAGCAAAATTTCTTGACAGAGCCTCTCCCACTCTTTCATCTGCTCTCCTTTTGCATTCTCTCACCACTCTCTTCACCTTTATTTTACTCTCCATATACTCTGCTCTTCTATTAACACTTCTGTTTTGTAAAAACCTCTCATAAGCTACCTTTTTCTCTTTTATCACACCCTTTACTTCTTCATTCCACCACTCACTCCTCTTTCCTCCTGCACCCACCCTCCTATAGCCACAAACTTCTGCCCCACATTCTAATACTGCATTTTTAAAACTATCCCAACTCTCTTCAACCCCCCCACTACTCATACTTGCACTAGCCCACCTTTCTGCCAATAGCTGCTTATATCTCACCCTAACTTCCTCCTCCCTTAGTTTATACACTTTTACCTCTCTCTTACTTGCTGTTGCCATTTTCTTTTTCTCCCGTCTACCTAAATAATGATCCGATATATCCGTTGCCCCTATATAAACATGTACATCCTGAAGCCTACCCATCAACCTTTTATCCACCAATACATAATCTAACAAACTACTTTCATTACGTGCTATATCATACCTTGTATACTTATTTATCTTCGTTTTCATAAAATATGTATTACTTATTACCAAACCTCTTTCTACACATAGCTCAATTAATGGTTCCCCATTTAAATTTAAACCCTGGCACCCCAAATTTACCTACTACTCCTTCCACAACATTTTTACCAACTTTAGCATTGAGATCCTGAACCACAAATATATATATATATATATATATATATATATATATATATATATATATATATATATATATATATATATATATATATATATATATATATATATAAACATTCTCTGATACCTATTTTCCATCATTATCGCCTAAACCAATATTTGTGTCTTCACATTTAAATAGTGTATGTTTAGGGCTTTCAATGTGTCGTCTCCTGGTCATCCTTTCTCAATGGTTTCCGTGGTCTTGGAAAGTGATGAAAAGAAAACCTCGTCTTCCCTTCTTCCTGATTTAGAGAAGCCAGAAACTGGGCGTGGTCAGGTCTTGAAAAAACTTGGACTCAGACGCGGACATATCTCGAACAGAAAGTGTTTGGAAAACTCCATTAAAGTTGGAGGATGAGTCATAAGTTCCTGCTGGCATCCTCAAGTAGTGAAGTACAGCATATATTAACTAAAGGAAACCTTGTATTAGGCATAAAATCCACAGTACTTACAGCTATTTCGTTCCTAATTTTCATTATTGGATTTATAGTGCTTTTTAAAATATACGTGTCAAGAACATTATTTTAAGCCATCATTTATGTTTTAAGTATTATTTCTTCCCTCTTGTTAGATTATTTTAACGTAATGTACTGGTTAAGTCAGAGTGGTTTGTGGTGAAGGGCTGGAGACGCTACTCCTGAGGGATGCCACTCTACCACTCGGCGCTGGCTTAAATATGAATCAAGTATATCTCTCAGCCTATCAAGTATATCTCCCTGTACATCGTATAGATGGACCGGGACAAAGAGCCAATGGCATATCACATTATGAGAAAAATATGCTTACATTTTGTTACATTGTGAAGTTAATGCAACATGAGAGTGAATCTGGTCACGAAAGAAACAAGTTAGTAGTGACTGTGCAAGTGTAATCATATCTGAAACGGGGTATGGGGAAACATCGTCTAGTTCCGGCTAGGCGCCCATACTTATCTAGGGGTCTAGTAGGTTGATAGAGAGCAACCACCCAGGGAGGTACTACCGTCCTGCCAAGTGAGAGTGAAACAGGAACCTGTAACTGTTTTACATAATGGTAGGATTGCTGGTGTCTTTTTACTGTCTCATAAACACGCTGGATAACAGGTATATCTTGTTATTTCTACTTACACTTTAGGTCACACTACACTGTCATGCACATGCATATGTATATACATACACACATCTACGTTTTTCTTCTTTTTCTTATTAGTTCGTGTTCTTTATTTCCTCTGTTATTCATGGGGAAGTGGGAAAGAATCTTTCCTTCGTAGGCCATGCGTGTTATATGAGACTACTAAAATGCAGGGAGCAATGGGATAGTTACCCCTTCTCCTGTAGAAAATACTAAAAAGGAGATAACTTTTATCTATTCGGCACTACATATGCATAGATAATATTGATGAGGTTCTTATAGCAGGGAGAAAGTGGACCTGGTAGAGACCAGCGATGAGGCGGGACCAGGAGCTTCAACTCGACCTTTGCAATCACATATGTGAGTAGGTGAATACACACAAATGCACGCATTCAAACACACAAACTAATATACACAACAGGCCATGTTTGTGGAATGTGCCTTTGACAACTGGTAACACACACACACACACACACACACACACACACACACCTAAAAAAAAACACACACACTCACACATCACTAACAACAATCTTCAACAAATCTATCGAAACAGGGCGACAACCTGAGGTATGGAAGGCAGCAAATGTAGTCCCAATTTTTAAAAAAGGAGACAGAACAGTAGCACTAAACTACAGACCAGTGTCACTGACATGTATAGTATGCAAGGTCATAGAAGATTATCAGGAGAAGAGTGTTGGAGCACCTAGAAGGAATGAGCTTACAACAGAGTTTCAGCAAATCCTGTCTGGAGTTCTATGACAGGGTGATAGCATATGACAAGAGAGAGAGAGGGGGGTAGATTGTATTTTCTTGGACTGTAAGAAGGGTTCGACATAGTTCCACACAAGAGATTAGTGCAAAAGTCTGGAGGACAAGACAGGGATAACAGGAAAGGCACTACAATGGATCAGGTAATACCTGTCAGGAAGACACCAGCGAGTCATGGTACATGGCGAGGTGTCAGAGTGAGCGCCTGTAACGAGCGGGGCTCCACAGGGATCAGTCCTAGGACCGGTGCTGTTTCTGGTATTTGTGAACGGCATGACAGAAGGAATAGACATCGAAGTGTCCCTGTTTGCAGATGATATGAAGTTGATGAGAAGAATTCAATCGGACGAGGACCTATCAGAACTACAAAGGGATCTGGACAGGCTGCAAGCCTGGTCCAGCAATTGGCTCCTGGAGTTAACCCCACAAAGTGCAAAGTCATGAAGATTTGGGAAGGGCAAAGAAGACCGCAGACGGAGTACAGTCTAGGAGGCCAGAGACTACAAACCTCACTCAAAAGATCTTGGGGTGAGTATAACATCAGGCACATCTGAGGCGCACATCAACCAAATAACTGATGCAGCATATGGGCGCCTAACAAACCTAAGAACAGAATTCCGACATCTTAATAAGTAATCGTTCAGGACCCTGTACACTGTCTACGTTAGGCCCATACTGGAGTATGCAGCACCAGTTTGGAACCCACACCTAGCCAACACGTAAAGAAACTAGAGAAAGTGCAAAGGTTTGCAACAAGACTAGTCCCGGAGCTAAGGGGTATGTCTACGAGGAGAGGTTAAGGAAAATCGACCTGACGACACTGGAGGACAGAGAGATAGGGAAGACATGATAACGACATATAAAATACTGAGAGGAATTGACAAGGTGGACAGAGACAGAATGTTCCAAGATGGGACTACATAACAAGGGGACACAGTTGGAAGTTGAAGACTCAGATGAATCACAGGGATGTTAGGAAGTATTTCTCAGTCACAGAGTGGTCGGAAGTGAATAGCTTGGGAAGCGATGTAGTGGAGGCAGGATCCATACATAGATTTAAGAAGAGGTATGATAAAGCTCATGGCGCAGGGAGAGTGACCCAGTAGCGGCCAGTGAAGAGGCGAGGCCAGGAGCTATGTCTCGACCCCTGCAACACAACTAGGTGAGACTAGTTAACACACACACACAACGGTCGCATCACAGCATTACGTCTATTAAACTCAACAAGCACAGTTTCTCTTATATGCTCACAACATTCCAAAGTATTCTGAACAATTTAGAGCACATACATTTAATTTCACTGGACACTACACAACACTCATCACTCTCACACATTGTCTAAACACACCCACACTGGAGGACAGGAGATGGGGACATGATAAAACATTAAATACTAGAAGAATTGAGAAGGTGGACAGAAAATTAACAAGATGTGGAAAAAGCAAAAACATGCAAAGTTGAAGTTGAAGACAGATAATCCAGAGATGTTAGGAAATATTTCTTATTCACATGTTGTCGGAAAGAATGTTTGAAGCTAATAGGTTCCATACATAGTTTAAGAATAGGTATTTTATAAAGCTCATGGAGTCGGAGAGTGACCCGTAGCGCCATGTAGAGGCGGGGCCAGGATCTATGTTCAACCCCTGCAACAACAACTAGGTGAGTACACACACACACTGTTGTGTCGGTCATCAGCTAGCATTACGTCTATTAAACTTCTAATAAGCACAGTTTCTCTTGTATGTCTTTCACAAATATTGCCGAAACTTTTCTTGAATAATTTAGAGCTGCATAGATTTTGAATTTCAGCTGAGAACTAAAGCAAACTCATCCTTCTCACACATTGTTAAAGACACAACCCACTTAGCTGCTTCCAAACCTTCCTCAGGAGAAAAATCTTAATTTAACTCTAGAGAGTTATCGTTTATGGGATTATTAAAAGCTTTTATCAAATTAATTACTGTAAAATTGGCAAGAATTTTTTTAATAAACTAATTCCACTGCTCTGGAAAAGACAAAATAAACTATTTCTCAAAACTTGTTTTTTTATCAATGTTGTAGGGCAGATAATCCAAAGTATCGTGTCCACGAAGTAGAAAATTGATTTCTTATTCTTTAACATTCTCTGTTACCTCCAGTTTGCACTCAAGAATGTTTTAACTAACTATTCTTCATTTTATATTCAATGTTTAAATTATTTTATTTTATTTTATTCTAATCTTTTAACAATGCCTGTGGAGTCGGCACATAAAACCTTCGACTCCTTTCTTTGTGGCACCTCCGACTCCTTTCTTTGTGGCACCTCCGACTCCTTCCTTTGTGGCACCTCCGACTCCTTCCTTTGTGGCACCTCCGACTCCTTCCTTTGTGGCACCTCCGACTCCTTCCTTTGTGGCACCTCCGACTCCTTCCTTTGTGGCACCTCCGACTCCTTCCTTTGTGGCACCTCCGACTCCTTCCTTTGTGGCACCTCCGACTCCTTCCTTTGTGGCACCTCCGACTCCTTCCTTTGTGGCACCTCCGACTCCTTCCTTTGTGGCACCTCCGACTCCTTCCTTTGTGGCACCTCCGACTCCTTCCTTTGTGGCACCTCCGACTCCTTCCTTTGTGGCACCTCCGACTCCTTCCTTTGTGGCACCTCCGACTCCTTCCTTTGTGGCACCTCCGACTCCTTCCTTTGTGGCACCTCCGACTCCTTCCTTTGTGGCACCTCCGACTCCTTCCTTTGTGGCACCTCCGACTCCTTCCTTTGTGGCACCTCCGACTCCCTCCTTTGTGGCACCTCCGACACTCTTGATATAAGCCATAATTATTAATTCGGTTTCATAGCAATATTTGTATGGAACCAGTACTCGATTGGACCTAATTCATGGGATAGTTGTTCTCAATGGACTATAGAAAGCCCCTGGGAGGCAATTCTAAGAATTCGGTAGATGTGACCTTGTGTTGCCCTGCTGTGGTAAAAGAGAAAAAATCTGCTTTATAGATATGAAGTGTCCAAGACTTTCACCAAACTTTGTATCCAGCAACAATTGATGAGAATCACCTTCAGATCCTGGAGAAATTTGTTAGTCATGTAGACCAGGTCTCGATCATCTACCTCTCATCGATGTAAGGCTCGGTTTATGTGCCTGAGATCAGAGGTCTTATGAAGGAATCCCAGAAAGCCAGTCATCTCTCAAGACACAAATGAAGCCTACGGCTGTTTCTCAAGCAGAGTAATAAAATGTTTATTGGTTTCCATTGTCTTTATTTCCACTTGTCTAGTTGGGCAAATGCCTACCCTCCTGATTAGTGATGTACACGGAAGAGAAACATGTGGCAGATATTCTCGATAGATCTTTCATCGATTGTGACAACTTGTCAGGAACTGAACATGTTTTCTTGCAAAGAAATACTGCAGCAAGAAGAGTGAATGATTATGTTTTGGCCCCGTGGCCTGGTCGCTAAAGCTCTCGCGAGGGTCTGCGTCCGATTCCCAGCTCGGATAGAAACATTGGGTGTGTTTCTTTACACCGGTTGTCTATGTTCACCCATCAATAAAATGGGTACCTAGGAGTTAGTCGACTGGTGTGGGTCGCATCCTGGGACAAGGACCAAAATTGGCCCGAAATGCTCAGCATAACAAGAGGCTTTCTATATAGTAGTATGTCACTGATGTCAGCTAGGCCTGTATACCTTGTACATGTACTTGTAGTAAATAAAGCTATTATTATATTATATTAAGAAATTAATGTGTGCTGCATGTGCCTGTAGCAGCGTGTGTGAGGACGATATTCAGCTATACTAAAGCTGGGTATACTTCTGCTGTATTTTATTCGTGAAAAGTTGAATTGCAAGTCAATTCTAAATTTGTTAATTTGTTAAAAATTTCGTTATTTTTTCTTTAATTTCAGATAACTGTTAAAACTATGAAGTTAAGTTTTAGCATGTATGTAAATATTAATATAATTTTACACCAGTATAAATATAAGTATAAATTTGGCAGCCATCTCCAAATGCACACTCAGGTAGGCTTGAAAAATTATTCGAAGTGAACAAACACGGCAGATTTCACATTTATATCACCGTTTTCTTGAGTGTCCCATAATTTTATATTATCTGCCTTGAACTTTGTCCTAACGTAAATTCTTGCCCAGGGTGAACCGAAAGATCATAAATTTTTAAATTCCAATTTCTGGCATCTTGTAATTTGTACATATCTTCTAATTGTCTCTTTTAATGGAGTGTCGTTGTTCAACTGGTTGCCAGCGTAGCAAAATTTCCAATATGGGTTCTTGCTGAACTAGTTAATACTTTGGTTTAATACATATCTTGTTTTAATTGATGCTTATTTAAATAGTACCATACCCTGAAAGGCTGCTTGCCTAAGTAACCTACGTTGACTAATGAAAACTAAACAGTATTTTACTTTGATTAGTGGCTGTTTAATGAGTGTCCTGCCTTGATTGGTAGGACACTCTTTTAAGTATCCTCGTCTGTATTTATATATTTTCTGTTGATCCTGGTTCTTTGTAGTGTATCCAACATGTGTAGTCTTTAACAATATATGAAAAAGGAAGAAAAAGGTAATATGTATTACATAAATATTCGCCATATTGAAATTTAGTTGTGAATATAGAAAACGTGTTAAGCAACTGGTTACAGTTACCATATATACTTTAGTGATATCAGTAAACTGTTCTTGAAATGTGAGAAGGAAACTCATTGATAAGACTTTAAAGATTGTAATGATTCAGTGGAATGTTTTTCTTCTGTCTTGCTTATATTACTATGCATTATGGTTAGTAAAAAACATACCACGGGTGGGATAGAACCCGCGATCAGAGAGTCATAAAACTCCAGACCAACGTGCTAGCCACTGGGCCCGTGGTGTGGTTTGTTTGCAATCGTGTCATTACGATTTCGTGAGTCAGAGGATAGTAACTGTACCCTGGTGTGAATACATAAATCTATGGCAGGTGAACAGGTGAAGTCATAATTATGGGAAAATCCAGTACTGCACATAATAGACATCTCAGAAAGAGAACCTTTGAATACTTGCTGGATTTTTCTTTTCCTGTTTTTTCCACCAGTTTCTCGTTTAATTTCCCTCAGAACTTGAGGTCTCATCTGATCGGCTTCAATTTTTAATACTTTTTGTACGGTAACTAGAGCCAGATTCTTCGAACAATTTGCACGTTCATGTGGAATTGCTCCGATTACTTTGAAAACCTTCAGCGCTGCAGCTTCAAAAGTTAAAAAAAAGTGCGTATTAATTCGACGACAGCGAAGAGTGAGATTCCAGTGTTCAGGATTTACCCATTTTGAGTAAAAAAAAGTGAAATTTTGAATCGTTAACGTTAAATAAACTTAAGTTTACTGTTTTTGAAAGACTTCAATAATAAATGCCATACATCTTATGGTCACTAAAGTGCCCATTATTATTTTTTTTTTTTTTGGGGGGGAGGGTTATAGGGGCGGTCAAATTTGTCAATATAGTAAAATAGTTAAAAAAAATTGTAATCGTTAGTAACCATGCAATTACTGAAGAACGAGTAGTGTGATCGGCTTCAAATTTTCACTGATGGTGTGGTTTCCTGAATGCAAGATTTGCGCTGCTATTTATTCATTAACATTTGCCAGTTTTATTAAATAAATAGTGAAATTCCTTCATTTCCAAAACTAAAGAATGCTTCTGATCAGCTTAAAATATTATTGACGAGACATTCTATAAGATGATATCACATAAGTATACCCTGAGTAGGTGCAAATTATAAACTTTACTGAAATCGTAAAATACTTGGAATATTTGGAATAAGACCAATTACTGATAATGCCTTTTCTGATCGGTTTCAAACTTTCACAGTTGACGCGTTTTATTAAAAGAAACCTTAGCATTCACTTTACCTGTGTAAATTCAATTTACTAACTTAATTAAATCGTTTTCCAAGTAGTAATTAGAGAATGCCTCTTGAGGGGGATCATGCTGAGCGCAGCTTAAGTTTCTCATACAGTAAAATATTTGTGTTGTAGATTTAAAGTAAAAAAAAAAAAAGATTGCCCCTTCAGAAGAAAGGGTAATTGTAATATTAAATGATTAGATTTGGATGGAGAAGGGATGTAGATATATAATCTCAAGAATTATTTGGATTAGAATAAGGGTGAGATGTAGGAAATGGGTTACAGTACGTATTTATAAATCTCAGGAAGAGAGATTTGTAGGAGAGAGAGAGTAGAGTAGGAGAGAGAGAGAGAGAGAGAGAGAGAAGAGAGAGAGAGAGAGAGAGAGAGAGAAGGAATTTTGGAGGTGTTTACGGGGTTATGAACCAAATGCGAAAATAATTGTGGGAGAAAATTTTGTAGAGGGCGTAGAAGGTATATTTGAAGTGTCAGGAGCCAATGATAGTGGGAAACCTCTAGCTAAGCTATGGAAAGAAAAAGGTTTGGAAACAGGTAAAATGCATTTTGACAAAATAAGAGGACAAATAAGTTCACGAGATACGATACAGGGTGTAATGACAGTACTTTGTTGGACTATTTATTTGGTAAAAATCTGAGAGGTTTACTTCTTAATATCTATGATTTTGGAGAGGCAAGGGTTATACGAGATTATGTTTCAGTGGTAGTTAGAGTATGACGTAGATAGTGTGTAAAAAAATGTCATTAGTTGTAAGACAGAAGTGAAAGTTAATATATTAACGGAGTGATAGAGTAGGTTATGAGTAACTATTAGGAGAAAGGGGTACTAAAGAGAGTACAGGTAAAAAAGAGAGGGTCGACGAGGTAAAAAGGGTAGGTTTAAGAGTTTGTGAGTGTAAGAGCGAGTGTCCAGGAGGAAGACGAGCAACTGATAGAATAATGAGGTAAAGAGTGGTAAGAGAAAAGATTAGCATAAGAGAGGATTTTATAAAGTAGATGTGATATTTAGAAGGGTTAAATGAGTGGTAAGTGCAAAATGAGTGCCCATAACAGAGTAGGTGACGTTTTATCAACAATTTTTCTGAGAATAAGAAAAATGCTATGGAGAGAGAGAGAGAAAAAGAGAAATCCTAGGGAACAAAGAAATTTAACAGATATAAAAGAAAACAGGGGAGTTTTAGAGGGGGAGGAAAAGGTACTAGGAACATGGAGAGAATATTTTGATTTCCTATGAAAGAGAGCGAGCGATTTCATGCAATGGGAATAGATGTATAACTTCTTATTGAAGTGTAGAAGAGCCAGATGTGTGTGGGGGTGGAAGTGTGTGAGGTACTGGAAGAATGAAATGGGTGAAGCAACTGGGTAAAATGGAATCAAGACAGAAATGTTAAAATTAGGTGGGGATAGAGTATTAGTTAGTGGATCTGTTCAATGTGTGCATGCAAGAGGGAAAGATACGTAGGAATTAGCAGAGAGCATGTTTGATCCTTGTACCAGGGAAGAGAGTAGAATTATAGGTGAATAAGCCTGTTGGAGAGTTATAAGTGAAAGAATTAAGAATAAACCAAGGAGTATGATTGTAAAGGAACAAGGAGGTTTGAGGAAGAGTTGGGATGTATAGTGTAGATCAAGTGTTGACCTTCAAACATATAAGTGAACACTACATAGGTTAGTTAATGACTTTGTTGCTGCATTTATATATTTGGAATGTGTGGATATCGGAGCAATATGACAGATGTTGGAAATGTATAAACAGGTGGCAAGTTATTAAATGTAGTAAAGAGTTTTATGCAAATAGCTAGGCTCTGGTTATGGTATGTAGGATACAGGCGGATTATTTTCCAATAAAAGCCGGTCACATATTTGGGAGTGGACTTGTTGGCAGATGACTCCATGAAAGATCAAGTGAACGTTAGAAATGACGTTGAAAAAGGCGATGCGCATTGCGACATTGGACACAAGAGCCATTGATGGAAAAAAATGGAGTTCAGAAGAAGTGGTACTTGTCACAGGTGGAGCATGTTTCAACTGTTGCAGGCTGGGGACTGAAGGCAGTGAAGAAGCAATGTTGAGGGATTATTATGCCGAGATTGAAGCATGGATTAAATGTAATTTAAGAGGCAGGAGAGAGTTGTGAGTTGTTTGACATTTAATGAGCAAAAGGGATTACTAGAAGAACTAAGAAAAAGATTGAATAAGACTGAAGAGGTTTAGGTGGACGATCCAGAGTGTTTGACATTTTGGGAAGAATGGACGTTGGTTGAGCAGATGACATCCATGAAGGATCAAGTGAACCGTTAGAATGAACGGATTGGGAAGAAATGACTGAGGAGTTGCGCATCGGATCTGTAACACAGACCTCTAAATGGAGGATGGAGTCAGAGAAGAGTGGACAGAACACACTCACAGGTGTGAAGCATGGGTTTAAGTCAGTACCTGCACCGAAGGAGGTGAATGGCAGTGAGATGAGGAATGTCCGCTCTAAAGGAGATGTAGATGGAAGTACAGTACTGCATCTGGGAGGTAGGGAAGTAATACCTACTCTGAAGGAGGGTGGAGTGAGCAGTACCTGCTCTGAAGGTTGGAATTAGAGTGGAGATGGAGCAGTACCTGACTTGAAGGAGGAATGGAAGTACAATCTCACTGGGAGGTGGAGGTGGAGAGTACAGGCTGCACTGAAGGAGAGGGTGGAAGGAAGACCACTGAAAGGGAGAGGTGGGAAGCTACATGGCTACCTGCACTCTGAAGGAGGGGTGAAGATAGGAAGTACAGTACCTGCACTCTGAAGGAGGGGTGAAGGTGGAAAGTTCAGAACTGATCTGAAGGAGGTGGAAGTGCAGTTTTGAACTGTAGGAAGTGGTTCTTCTTCAAGACAGTGGTGTATGATTCCTTACCCCCCCCCACACACACAAACAGGGAAAGGGAAATCTTAAGTGCTTCATCAGTGGCTATGCAATGTTGCAAGAGCAGCAAAGATAGATTGAAAGGAGGTTTTCTCAGAGGAAAGTCTGCGTGTTGACTCTGACCTTTTCTGACTAAGAAAGGAAAGTTATAGAATATAGTAAGATAATAACCAGCCCAAAGCTGCAACTAATCACAGTCAACTACGTCTAGTGCCATATTATTACGTTGCTTAAGTGAAAAATACACACACGAACACCATGTAAATATTTGTATTGATATACGAGTCAAATGTGTTCGTTGTCAGGTGAATACGCCAGGGAAAGTTCTAAATAATGTTCAGAAGATTCCCAATTCATATTCCTATATACTGCCTACAGAAATCTTAAATATTCCCTATCACTGAGTATACTGAATATTCCATGAAATCTTGAATATTCCACATAATATCCTGAATATGACTCGTTTAAAAAACGAGTCCAACGTCGTCTTGCGATGAGACCAGACACTCTGGGCTCGACTAACAGCCTCCACGATTTCCGCATTCATTTTAAGTTGGTCGAGATCCCCACGAACCACTACCGGAACCATACCACTTTAGACCACTACCACGTTGTTGTAGGTACCACTACCACGTTGTTGTAGGTACCACTTCATCAAGCACTCATAGAGTACCAAGCTCTGTGGCTTCGCCAGCACTTTTCTTTCGGCATTTTTTCCAGTTTTTGAGGCGGCAGAAAACATGCGAACGCCTGTTCAGATGTTTCGGTAATAATTTTAGAATTTTGCCCTTTCCCAGGGCCTGTTCGGATATTGGCGAGGTTCGGATAATGGCAGGTGGATATGCGAGGTATCACTGTACTCCGATTATTCCTTTTCACATAATATCCTTAATATACCTGAATTTTTCTTAGTATTCTGTTTATTCTGTTTGTTCCAAATATCGTGGATATTCAGAACATCCCAATCATATTTACCTACCTTGCTCAACATGGGGACTTGTTTACACATCCTAAGTATTATATGCATTCACCTGTGATCCTAGGTATTCTAGGAAGCCTGAATGTCTCCCGTCATTAGGAATCCCGTGGCTACGAGCCGCCACCTCTGAGTATCCTTGATTATCCTGGGCGACTCATATATGTTGCTATGTATGAAAGATACAATCACCTATATAAGTGATAGTGGCAATCTCCCTGCACTTGTATATTTCGAGGTATTTTAGGAATCCCTGATTGTCTCCCATCACTAGGACCCAGATGGTGATAGATTACCCACAGTACCTTCTCGCATATTTGCTGGTTTGTACAATTACCTAATTGCAATTACTTAAACTTATGTACATGTATCTGTACCCTTATGCAGCTGTAGCTGAATAAGCTTACTACTATTTGCTACCTATTACAATATACCCTCAAGAACAGAAACAGAGAAACTGGGACTCGACCGCAGCATACTCTCATCCGCAACAGCCAGTGGGGGATGTTGAATCCTGGAATCCACTAGTTTGACAAAGCTGACTGGCAGGACGCATTCTCTGACAAGAAAAGCGTGCATGACAGGTGGGAAGAACGTGGGTCTAATGCCACCAAATTCTCATGAGGCTCCACTGCATAATGAGCAATCCGGTGATTTTGTATTGCACTCTTAGTTGAGATTGTGCAGAACTGACTCCAGTAATTAGTGTGTACAACCCATGACTCGAATTATACAAGGCATTTATATGGTGTTTTAAAAGCGAGGATTCAATTGTTTCTTTCCGTGACGGAACTGTTGGTTGCAATAATATGATAAGCTGCCCACATCGGTGAGTGACTGGAGGTAGTGAGTGACTGGAGGTAGTGAGTGACTGGAGGTAGTGAGTGACTGGAGGTAGTGAGTGACTGGAGGTAGTGAGTGACTGGAGGTAGTGAGTGACTGGAGGTAGTGAGTGACTGGAGGTACTGAGTGACTGGAGGTACTGAGTGACTGGAGGTACTGAGTGACTGGAGGTACTGAGTGACTGGAGGTACTGAGTGACTGGAGGTACTGAGTGACTGGAGGTACTGAGTGACTGGAGGTACTGACATGGCTGAAGACTGCATTCGTTTTCTGACCCATCCTAATCGTATACTGATCTTGGGCTAATCTGGTTTCCAGTGGTTTACCTGCTTGTCTAACATATGAAAGAGAGCATATAGTACATGGGACCTTGTAAACACAGCCACCTCTGATAGACGGTGCGTTCATAATTCATTTCTATTTCATTTCAATCCCATTTTTTGTAGACAAAAAATGGGATAGTGGCATAGAACCAACAGGTGCAATTATATAATTGCAACTCCACATTAATTTATTTTAATGCATCATGCAGGTTGACCAAATTCTTATTGTAAGGTAAAACCAAATAAATTACGTATACTCCATCCCTTGTAAAAGTTGTGATACCTTTTATTTAGGGCAAACTGACAAATCTCTTGAGACATGAATTAAACAACATAAATATGCAATATCTAGTGGACAAGAATCCAGTGCTTTGTTCATTCATGTAAGGGATACAGGTCATTGTGTAGACTGGACTAATGCCAAAGAATTACTGCCCTGTGATTCTACAGTTCACCGAAATATTGTAGAATCATATTTTCTCGAGCGTGATGCACATCGTGTTTCAAATCTCAGTTCTGGTATATATATATATATATATATATATATATATATATATATATATTATATAATATATATATATTATATATATATATACTTCTTCTTCTTTCAACATGTCGACCGTTTCCCACCGAAGCGGGTGGCCCAAAAGGAAAAACGAAAGTTTCTCCTTTTACATTTAGTAATATATACAGGAGAAGGGTTACTAGCCCTTGCTCCCGGCATTTTAGTCGCCTCTTACGACACGCATGGCTTACGGAGGAAGAATTCTGTTCCACTTCCCCATGGAGATAAGAGGAAATAAGAACAAGAACTAGTAAGAAAATAGAAGAAAACCCAGAGGGGTGTGTATATATGCTTGTACATGAATGTGTAGTGTGACCTAAGTGTAAGTAGAAGTAGCAAGATGTACCTGAAATCTTGCATGTTTATGAGACAGAAAAAGACACCAGCAATCCTACCATCATGTAAAACAATTACAGGCTTTCGTTTTACACTCACTTGGCAGGACGTAGTACCTCCCTGGGCGGTTGCTGTCTACCAACCTACTACCTAGGATATATATATATATATATATATATATATATATATATATATATATATATATATATATATATATATGTCGTGCCGATTAGGTAAAACTGGTCAATTAGCAAGAACTCATCTAAAATTAAGTCCTTTCTAAAATTTTTCTTATACGTTTAAAGATATTTTTTTCATTTATGTTAATGTAAGAATTTATAATTTGTACCAAGAGAAACTTTGAAAACCTACTAACCTTATTACAACAGCGCAATTTAATTTAGCCTAACCTATTAAATATATTTTAGATACGTTAACATTAATTTAATAATAAACAAACACAATGAAATATATTTTTCGTTATTTTCTGAATGATTTCGGCGAAATTATTGCATACATAAATTTTCACTTGTCTTATATGGCAAGGTGAGCGTTGCTATTTTAAAAATAGCAAGTTTTACCTAATCGGCACGACATATATATATATATATATATATATATATATATATATATATATATATATATGTCGTGCCGATTAGGTAAAACTTTGATATAAGACAAGTGAAAATTTTGTATGCAATAATTTCGCCAAAATCATTCTGAACATAACGAAAAAATATATTTCATTGTGTTTGTTTATTATTAAATTAATGTTAACGTATCAAAATATATTTAGTTGGGTTAGGCTAAATTAAATTGCGCTTGTTGTAATAAGGTTAGTAGGTTTTCAAAGTTTCTTTGGTACAAAATTATAAATTTTTACATTAACATAAATGAAAAATATATATTTAAACGTATACAGAAAATTTTAAAATATTTAATTTTAGATGAGTTCTTGCTAATTGACAGTTTTTTAATCATATATATATATATATATATATATATATATATATATATATATATATATATATATATATATATATATATATATATAAACTCGAGGAATACGACTCTCCCTCAAGACCATGCTAGAGAGTGTATTGAATCTTTCCCTCGAAGATGGACAGTGGTTACAAGCCTCACTTCCAGTCAGACTTGGGGGCTGGGAGTACGCAAATCCTCCCAGATTGCCCTACCAGCCTCTTATCCTCTTCCATAGCATCAAATGAGCTAATAAAACAAATTCTTCCATACAACCTCAGTGATTCAGCAGGAATACAGGACCCTAGCTACACCAGTGCCATCACTGAATGGGAGACTCTTGCTGCTCCAACACCAAAACCTAGTGAAGAACTGGCCTACAAACAGTCAAGCTGGGACAGCCCCATTGTTGAAAAGATACTTGCCAATATGCTCAGGGCCGTAACATCAGACAGGAGACTGCCCGGCTCTAGCCGTGAGGCACATCACTCTGGGGATTTCCCTCCAAACAGTTCCCATTTCGGCCATGGGAACACGCCTGGACCCTAAGACCTTTCGTATTGCAGGGCTCTGCGCCTTGCTGCCCCATTCACACGGAATATACGTGTATTTGCGGCGATGCGCAAGCCGACCAATATGGTCTACATGGTCTTAACTGTTCTAAAACCAAGGGTTGGCATGCAAGACACAATGAGGTCAACGACATCATAAAGAGAACCCTCGCTACAGCTGGATGCCCAGCCGAGAGAGAGCCTCGATCACTAGCAGCCAACAACGCCCACAACCCAGCAAACCGCCCCGACGGGATCACCATCTATCCTTGGAAGAATGGCGCTCTTAGCATGGGATTATACCTGCGTGTCGACACTGGCTGACACCTACATCCATCACAGTGTTGGGCGACAGGGAGGGAGCTGCTGACCACAGAGAGGAGTACAAGATCGGCAAGTACAGGGACATAAGCCAACAGTATAAATTTGTCCCAGTGGATCAGAGACCTTGGGAGCGTGGGGAAAAATGCAACACGTTTCCTTAAAGAGCTGGGTTCCAGACTCATCGAAACCACCAGGGACCCAAGGGCAGCCACGTTCATGTTCCAGCGTCTCAGCGTGGCCATACAGAGGGAAACGCATGCTGCATACTCGGCTCGCGTCCGGCTTCGAGGAGCTGGTGGAGATTCATAATCTTTGACATATTGTACCATTGTATTCATGTTCATGTTTGTGTGTTTTATAAATGTATTCTGTCTATTAATAAAGCATTTATATGTATATATGTGTGTATATAGGATGGTGGTAGGAGAAGTGGAATATTCAACGGCTTCAGGAAGAAATCCAAATATTCTTCCTGATGCCTTTTTATCCACTTCTCCGAGGCTATGGGTCCCACAATTTGCACTAGAGGTGGACCCTATATATATATATATATATATATATATATATATATATATATATATATATATATATATATATATATATATATATATATATATATATATATATATATATATATTTATATATATATATATATATTTATATATATATATATATATATATATATATATATATATATATATATATATATATATATATATATATATATATATGTCGTGCCGATTAGGTAAAACTGGTCAATTAGCAAGAACTCATCTAAAATTAAGTCCTTTCTAAAATTTTCTTATACGTTTAGAGATGTATTTTTTTCATTTATGTTAATGTAAGAATTTATAATTTTGTACCAAGAGAAACTTTGAAAACCTACCTAACCTTATTACAACAAGCGCAATTTAATTTAGCCTAACCCAACTAAATATATTTTAGATACGTTAACATTAATTTAATAATAAACAAACACAATGAAATATATTTTTTTCGTTATGTTCAGAATGATATTGGTGAAATTATTGCATACACAAATTTTCACTTGTCTTATATGGCAAGGTGAGCGTTACTATTTAAGCCAAAATCGCAAGTTTTACCTAATCGGCACGACATATATATATATATATATATATGCAAGACAACCACTATGAAAAAATAGAAGAATTCCAAGCGCTTTCGTGACTACTCACATTATCAAGGAACTATAAAGGAAACATGACAAGAAGGCTTATAAAGGGGCAGAATACACCTCACAGTCACATCACACTAACAAAGACAACACCTCACAGTGGCGTAACATCGCACGACTCTGTGAAGAGGAACATAAGAAAGGACCAGAAACTCTTCCCAAGAATTAAGATTAGTCCAATTTATCATTAAATTCTTCCCAAATTTTATTAATTATAAAAGAATCCAATTTATATAAACCAAAAGAAATATTCATATTATTTTCAAAACTGCTTTTAATGAAACATGATTCTATTATATTCCTCTCAACCATGGACTTGCTTGATACAACCTTCTCAGCATTTTGAAAATCAATTGGGTGGTTAAAGTCTCTCACATGAATAAATAGAGCATTAGAATCTTGTCCAGTTCTAATGCTATATTTATGTTGTTTTAATCTTAGTTCAAGACTTTTACCAGATGTGTCTATAAGATGTGACGGATGTGTCTATAAGATTCCCTGTAAAATTTGCGATAAAGTTTGCGATAAAATTTATTATTATTCTTTTATAATTAATAAAATTTGGGAAGAATTTAATCATAAATTGGACTAATCTTAATTCTTGGGAAGAGTTTCAGGTCCTTTCTTATGTTCCCTTCACAGAGTCGTGCGATGTCTACGTGAGGTGTGTCTTTGTGCAACAACAGGTTGATGTGACTGTGAGTGTATTCTGCCCCTTTATAAGCCTTCTTGTCATGTTTCCTTATAGTTCCTTGATAATGTGAGTAGTCACGAAAGCGCTTGGAATTCTTCTAATTTTTCATAGTGGTTGTCTTGCATATTTTGATATCACCTGTTTACTGTGATCTTTTGCATATATATATATATATATATATATATATATATATATATGCAAGAAAACCACTATGAAAAATAGAAGAATTCCAAGCGCTTTCGTGACTACTCACATTATCATGAACTATAACAGGAAACATGACAAGAAGGGCTTATATAAGGGCGAGACTACACTCACAGTCACATCACACTAACAAAGACTACACCTCACAGTAGCGTAACATCGCACGACTCTGTGAAGAGGAAAATAAGAAAGGACCTGAAACTCTTCCCAAGAATTAAGATTAGTCCAATTTATCATTAAATTCTTCCCAAATTTTATTAATTATAAATGAATCCAATTTATATAAACCAAAAGAAATATTCATATTATTTTCAAAACTGCTTTTAATGAAACATGATTCTATTATATTTCTCTCAACCATGGACTTGCTTGATACAACCTTCTCAGCATTTTGAAAATCAATTGGATGGTTAAAATCTCACATGAATAAATAGAGCATTAGAATCTTGTCCAGTTCTAATGCTATATTTATGTTGTTTTAATCTTAGTTCAAGACTTTTACCAGTTTGACCATAATAAACTTTATCGCATATTTTACAGGGAATCTTATAGACACATCCGTCAGCATTTTGGGGGAATTTTTATCAAAAGTCTTTTTACTGTATCAAGATTTTTAAATACAACTTTGATATTAAAATTCTTAAGAAAGGAAGGCATATCAACCAAGTTTTCATGGTAAGGGAGAACCAACATTTTTTTGGTTGAATAAGGTTGGTTGTCCCTTTTGGATTGTAAAAGTATTCCTAGCTATTTTAAAAGATTTATCAATTATGTTTCTTGGGTATTTTAAATCATTAGCTATTTCATAAATTTTAGAGATTTCTTCATCTATGAACTCTGGACTACAAATACGTAAAGCTCTCAAAAACATTGAAGAAAAAACCGACACTTTAACTCTATCTTGATGTGAAGAGTAATAGTGTACATAGGAACAATTATTTGTAGGTTTTCTGTAAATTTTAAATTTAAAATCAATGTTACCCTTAATAATAAAAACATCTAGGAAGGGCAATGAGTTATTTACTTCGAATTCAACAGTAAAATTTATAGAATGAGCTAAGCTATTTAATTTAACAAGGAAAGGGTTTATATCTACTTCCTTAGGCATAAGGCACAAAATATCATCAACATATCTATACCATATCGCCCCTTATATAAGCCCTTCTTGTCATGTTTCCTGTTATAGTTCCTTGATAATGTGAGTAGTCACGAAAGCGCTTGGAATTCTTCTATTTTTTCATAGTGGTTTTCTTGCATATTTTGATATCACCTGTTTACTGTGATCTTTTGCATATATATATATATATATATATATATATATATATATATATATATATATATATATATATATATATATATATATATATATATATATATATATAAATTTTGTCTTGCCGAATAGGTAAAGTGGTGAATTATCAAGAACTCGTTTAAAATTCAGTTCTTTCTAAAATTTTCTCTTATACGTTTAAAAATATATTTTTTTTATGTTAATGTAAAAATTAATAATTTTGTACCAAAAGCACCTTAGAAAACTTACCTAACCTTATTATAACTAGCGCAACTTAATTTAGCCTAATCCAACTAAATATATTTTACATAAGTTTACAATAATTTAATAATTAACAAACACAATGAAATATATTTTTTTCGTTAGGTTCAGAATGATTTTTGCGAAGTTATTGCATACACAAAATTTTCGATTGCCTTATTCGGCAAGACGAGCGTTGCTATTTAAGCCAAAATCGCAAGTTTTACCTATTCGGCACGACATGTGTGTGTGTGTGTGTGTGTGTGTGTACATTATTAACACAACGGCCGTCTCCCGCCACCACAATAAAACTTTCACCATCATTCACTCCATCACTGTCTTACCAGAAACGTGCCGATAATACAGCTCAAAACTTGAAATATCCCCACGCCTTCTTCCGAGTGCAGGCACTATACTTCCCACCTCCAGGACTCAAGTCCAGCTAACCGGTTACCTTGAATCCCTTCATACATGTTACCGTGTTCACACTCCAACAGCTCGTTAAGTCATAAAAAACACTTGATTCCACTCCTAACACACACGCTTGCTGGAAAACCTCCTTTACCCTCTCTCTCCAACCTATCCTTTGACATCCCCTACCCCGCCTTCCACTACAGAGTGATTTACCCTCAGGTGAGACCCGTCATCCTGAGGGAACAGAATGAACATTCCTCACCGATAATCTAGATATGTCTCCTTGTTGCTGTTGGAGTATTTTTTTCTCTACCACCCTAAATATTTTTCACACCTTTATTTGAATGAGTCGACTGAATATTTATTTTACATATTAATTAGTACAATAAACAGCCACTTATCTGCCACCTCGGCTCCGTGTCCATCCCAACCCCACAAGCCTTACTAGTGACGCCGTGACGTCATTAAAACTCATGAAAAGCGTCCACAATTCACTGACATGATTTACAAAACTATGGAGCACTTTTTTCACACTATTAACACCTTGTTTTATTATACAATTTATCACAATAAGACAGTAGCTTGCATAACACACACTATGAAGAACTGACAAAATTAATTGTATCAAAAACAATTTAGGTCTAGATCAATGAACTTACTCTTGAAAAGTGAATAAATAATGAAAAGGTAACAAAGCGATAAATGAAAGACACGCAGAGTTCTGGAGAAATGTAGTGGAAGGTATTTTAGCAGGTATCTTGCCTGTAAGGAAGATAGCCAGAGGAGCACATATTTGTACATAATGAAATACGCCTTTAAAAAAAATCATGCATGCAAAACTGCAAAAACAGGAAGTGCTTAAAAAGTTTTGGATCTCCTCTAGCTCCTCAGGCACCTGGTGGGAACCCAAAGATGCAACAGGCATTTCCTCTCTGGATCGCCACACTGAAGTGCTGGAAGAGAAAAGTAGCAGCCGTCGGGATTCTTGTGATGAACCCACGATTAAAAACAATTTCAAATCTGTAAAGATAAAGTGATTCAAATAGGTTAATTCCCTATACATTCTTAGGTTGTGATCTTCCCTGTGATCAACAGCACCACCCTGCTGACCAGCGCTAAATGGGACGTAGATGTCGGCCATGGTAGTTGTACACGTTTAGTCTCACCCCAACAGTCTACCATTCTTCCAGGGATATAATGGGATTCACTGTGGGCGGTAGGCAGGCATATCTATGGTGCTCTATAAAAAAGATAGATCGTTCTCGGCTGGTCAGATGGCTGTAGCCAGGCTTCTCTGGATAATCTCGTTGACGCCAATCTGTCTAACATTCAAACCTTTAGAACTTGAACAGTTCAGACCACCATTTGTACTCAGTGTGAATAAGAGCAGCTAGGCATTGCAATGCAGTGTTTCCGGGTTTAGACGAGTGCATTTCACACTGGCATTAAAGGCGAGCTCTCTAGCTTACTGAGCTTCTACCCACTAACATGGCTGAGGAAGCCTTTTCCATGATGGGACTGTTCCAAATGAACTATTTGTGAGCCACTGCTGTAGCTGGGGTCGTAAACCACTACCAGGTCGGTAAATGTTCTATTAGATAACCAAGTCTATAAAGATAACCAAGTCTTGTACAGGCGTCTAATTTATCAGCTCGATAGATCATTGGAGGAGGATAGGAAGTCTGGATAAGCAGTCTAAGCGGCCCATTCTGTCTTTTCTGACTGGCAGTGTAACCTGCTTCCACTGTGATTCGTCCAGGAAAAGATTTAGAAAGAGAGAGAGAAAGGGAGAGAGAGAGAAAAATCTAACCAACAGATTACTCATTACTGAATTTATGATGTTTGACAAGCATAAAGAAAAATACTTGTTGACTGGAACAGTTACAGTTAGTCCACCTGTTGCTAATGAATCCATTTGACTCCACGCCCACACCTTCTTCACCTGTCATTATAACAGCTATGGTACCGGTTTATGTACTATATTGTACTTTTTATCGTTATTTTTATTACAAATGGTTATAACTATGATCACAATTTTTAAAGGGGTGGACCGGTAAGCCAGCAGAAGGCCTCGGTCAGATGACCAAAACTCCAACGGAGGGTCATCATCTAAGACCCGCGTCAGGAAACACTTGTCCTGTTTCTTGACGAACCTTAATTATCCTAACCTAGAGTGTACTCTTTCTACTTATAAAAAAAAGTTGTGCTTGATTTAGTCTCGTGTTGTTTTCTTTATCATGGCCTCAGCAGGAAACGAAAAAGATGAAGACCCCCCAAAGAAAATTCACAATGAAGGGTTTTGCAGAAGCTTTTGCAGACCTCAACAAAAAGTTTGAAAACATGGACCCCAACCCCAACACCATTCACTCCTATCTAACACGCTCACACATGCTTGCTGGAAGTCCAAGCCCCTCGCCCACAAAACCTCCTTTACCCCTTCCCTCCAACCTTTTCTAGGACGACCCCTACCCCGCCTACCTTCCCCTACAGATCTATACGCTCTCCAAGTCATTCTACTTTGATCCATTCTCTCTAAATGACCAAACCACCTCAACAACCCCTCTTCAGCCCTCTGACAAATACTTTTAGTAACTCCACACCTTCTCCTAATTTCCACATTCCGAATTTTCTGCATAATATTTACACCACACATTGCCCTTAGACAGGACATCTCCACTGCCTCCAGCCTCCTCCTCGCTGCAGCATTTGCAACCCATGCTTCACACCCATATAAGAGTGTTGGTACCACTATACTTTCGTACATTCCCTTCTTTGCCTCTATGGATAACGTTTTTGTCTCCACAGATACCTCAATGCACCACTCACCTTTTTCCTTCATCAATTCTATGGTTAACCTCATCCTTCATAAACCCATCCGCTGACACGTCAACTCCCAAATATCTGAAAACATTTACTTCTTCCATAATCCCTCTCTCCAATGTGATATCCAATTTTTCTTTATTTAAATCGTTTGATACCCTCATCACCTTACTCTTATCTATGTTCACTTTTAACTTTCTACCTTTACACACTCTCCCAAACTCGTCCACTAACCTTTGCAACTTTTCTTTAGAATCTCCCATAAGCACAGTATCATCAGCAAAAAGTAACTTTGTCAACTCCCATTTTGCATATATATATATATATATATATATATATATATATATATATATATATATATATATATAATATATATATAATATATATATAATATATATATATAATATATATATATATATATATATATATATATATATATATATATATATAATATATATATATATATATATATATATATATATATATATATATATATATATATAATATATATATATATACATATATATATATATATATATATATATAATATATATATATATAATATATATATATATATATATAATATATATATATATATATATATATATATATATATATATATATATATATATATATATATATATATATATAACACATAATACCAAATATACTAAAACTTTTTCAAGTTTTCAAGTTTATTAAATTAAGGCAGTAAGGAAATTTATATGAGCAGAGACCCCAGTGGTCCGCCATACTTCTAGCCATCTGTTGAACATATTTCTATACTCTTCACAACTCACACACGCGCCACTCAAATAACAGGGCCAGGCATCTCCCAGGGCCTGCATGAGCACAAAACAAAATCCAAACACAACCTCCGGCCTGAGTATCACTATAAAATACACAGCCACTTATCTGTCACCTTGGGGCCATGTGCATCCCCCACCACAAGCCCCACTAGTGACGCCGTGACGTCATTAAAACTCATGAAAAGCGTCCACAATTCACTGACATGATTTACAAAACTATGGAGCACTTTTTTTCACACTATTAACACCTTGTTTTATTATACAATTTATCACAATAAAACAGTAGCTTACATAACACACAGTGTGAAGAATTGACAAAATTAATTGTATCAAAAGCAATTTAGGTCTAGATCAATGAACTTACTCTAGAAAAACGAATAAAAAATGAAAAGGTAACAAAGTTATAAAGGAATAATTATCGAGGACATGACAAGAATAATGCAAGATCAAAGTCCTTAACGACATGGTTGAAAGACACTCAGAGTTCTGAGGAAATGTTGTGGAAGGTGTTTTAGCAGGTATGTTGCCGGTATGGAAGATAGCCAGAGGAGGACATATTTGTACATAATAAAATACGCCTTTAGCTTCTAATTATCGATTCAACGGTGGGCAAATTAATGGAATTAATAACTGCTGATACAACTCGAAATTATCAGGCCGAACATAACTTAATGAATTAAAACGCGGTTTAACAAGGGTCATCTTACCCTGATAATTTACTGAATCTGTTCACTAAGATATCAGAATAGATAAATATAACGATACCGACATTGATTACATGAACCTCAGTTAGGCCTTTAATTAGATAACCCCATAAAAACTTTTTAAAAATTATGATGATTTATGTAACTTATTGCTGAAGTTAGAAAATGGCAGCAGCAGTTAAATGAAGACGCCCACACACCGAATGTACTAAGAAAATGACGACTTAGGGGTTTTGGTAGCGTATCTAAAAATGCATTATTAGTTTTCATAAGAAATGGTAAAACGGCTGCTTGGCTACATATGTAAATAATAGATCGTTCAATGTTATATTACAGCTTAATATATTCCTGGAATACCCTCACTTAGCATATATGTCACCGGTCTTTTCACTAGAATGTTTAATGAACATAAATGCGATCGAAAACATATTGTACAATGTGATAAAGTTAATCATCTGTATCTGAAATTTTACGTGGGTAGATTTATAACCGAAGTTTTATTTTCTAGCAAGACAGAGAATTAGAAGGATTGAATCAAGTGTTTAAAGGATAAAATAAAAATTTTAGTTATTACAAGGTGAAGGGGGTAGCCTATAAATCCTTTGGAGTTATACATCGCTGTGGGATTGCCAGGAAATCAGGATCAATCCATGGAAAGGGAGGTCAGGTGCAATTTCATGAATCAAGAGCCCATCACCGGCACCAAGGAGTCTCCATCGAGGGAATAGGATTCGCTGCAGTGGATTAAACATGGATAAATTTAGATTTAGAAACGAAATAGGATAATGGTAAATTTAGATTTAGAAACGAAATAGAATAACACCCGTTAGACACCCGAAATGTAGATGGGTGAAGCAACCTGGCAATTACTAACTAAACGAGTACATCAGGAAGGTTTAAAAATAAGCATAACAAGCAGGTAAATGAGAATGGAGGTGTTACCCACCCAGAGTGAACCATTATTCTTCTCTATTCTTATGATTTTATGTTCTTCGCTTGCTGAAAATAGCTGGCAAAATTAAGTCAGATAGAAGCGAAAAGATTTTGAAAAGTACTGGTTTTAGAATAATGTATACCAGTTTAACAAGCTACCAAACAACACAGAAGTGAGCACTTTCGGAAGTCATACAAATATATTACAAAATATTCGAGTAGAAATCGGTGGGTGTGAGGGCCAACAGACACAGTAGTACTGCTTCTCTATTAATAATCAAGATAAATGTTATACGATTATTATAGACAATGGAAGTGCCAAACCCGTAAAGGTTCATACAGCTCCTGGGTGAATAGCAGAAAATCAGGTTCAATAAAGGTATAATTCTTTGTATCAAGAGCTATTACCCTTGAGGGGTAGATAAATATAATTTAATAAACTTGAGTTATATTAATATCAATAAAGCAATATTTCCAAGCATGACGAGCAGTAGCTAGGCATCTGAATGTTGAACTCTATAAATAGGTTCTCTCTCAATAATACAACACAGGTAAGTACTTAGGTATCGTGTCTGAATATACGATACAATTCTGCTCCCCTAAGTATGTAAAAGTAGATATAAACTAAAGGTGAAAAACAGTTACTAAATTACTGACATTAATTACATAAACACAAATAAATTATAATAAACATGGAGACATAAGTGATATCTTTAAGATATTGAGAACTTTATATAAACCCAAGCAGGAAGAATAATTTGAGCCACAAAATTATTTGGTGATGATAAATGTTGGAAAGAATTAATATTTATTATTACTACTATTATTGATAGTAGTAGGTTGGTAGACATCAACCACCCAGGGAGGTACTACCGTCCTGCCAAATGAGTGTGAAACATAAGCCTGTAATTGTTTTGCAGGATGATAGGATTGCTGGTGTCTTTTCTGTCTCATAAACAAGCAATGTTCCAGGTATGTCTTGCTACTTCTACTTAAACTTAGGAAACAACCTTCTGGAGTTCTATGACAGGCTGGCAGCAGTAAGACAAGAGAGAGAGGGGTGGGTAGATTGCATTTTCTTGGACTGTAAGAAGGCGTTTGACACAGTTCCACAAAAGAGATTAGTGCAAAAGCTGGAGGACCAGGCAGGGATAACAGGGAAGGCACTCCAATGGTTTAGGGAATACCTGTCAGGAAGACAGCAGCGAGTCATGGTCCGTGGCGAAGTGTCAGAGTGGGCGCCGGTGACGAGTGAAGTTCCACAGGGGTCAATCCTAGGACTGGTGCTGTTTCTGGTATTTGTGAACGACATGACGGAAGGAATAGACTCCGAAGTGTCCCTGTTTGTAGATGATGTGAAGTTGATGAGAAGAATTCAATCGGACGAGGACCAGGCAGAACTACAAAGGGATCTGGACAGGCTGCAAGCCTGGTCCAGCAATTGGCTCCTGGAGTTCAACACCATAAAGTGCAAAGTCATGAAGATTGAAGAAGGGCAAAGACGACTGCAGACGGAGTACAATCTAGGGGGCCAGAGACTACAAACCTCAATCATGGAAAAAGATCTTGGGGTGAGTATAACACAAGGCACATCTCCTGAGGCGCACATCAACCAAATAATTGCTACAGCATACGGGCGCCCAGCATACCTAAGAACAGCATTCGGATATCTTAAAAAAGAATCGTTCAGGACCCTGTACACTGTGTACATTAGGCTCATATTTGAGCATGCAGCACCAGTTTGGAACCCACACCTAGCCAAGCACGTAAAGTAGCTAGAGAAAGTGCAAAGGTTTGCAACAAGACTAGTCCCGGAGCTAAGGGGTATGTCCAACGAAGAGGGGTTAAGGAAAATCGACCTGCCGACACTGGAGGACAGGAGAGATAGGAGAGATAGGGGGGACATAATAATGACATATAAAATACTGAGAGGAATTAACAAGGTGGACAGAGACAATGTTCCAGAGATGGGACACAGCAACAAGGGGACACAGTCGGAAGTTGAAGACTCAGATGTTAGGAAGTATTTCTTCAGTCACAGAGTGGTCGGGAAGTGGAATAGTTTGTGAAGCGATGTAGTGGAGGCCGGTTCTATTCATAGCTTTAAGAAGAGGTATGATAAAGCTCATGGCGCAGAGAGAGTGACCCAGTAGCGGCCAGTGAAGAGGCGGGGCCAGGAGCTATGACTCGACCCCTGCAACCACAACTAGGTGAGTACATGCATGTACAAACCTATATATACAAACCCTTCTGGGTTTTTCTTCTAGTTTTCTTCCTAGTTCTTGTTCTTGTTTATTTCTGCTTATCTCCATGGGGAAGTGGAACAGAATTCTTCCTCCGTAAGCTATGCGTGTCGTAAGAAACGACTAAATGCCGGGAGCAATGGGCTAGTAACCCCTTCTCCTGTATAAATTACTAAAAACAAGATAAGGAAAAACTTCATAAAATTGGGATGTTTGAATGTGCGTGGATGTAGTGCGGATGATAAGAAAGAGATGATTGCCGATGTTATGAATGAAAAGAAGTTGGATGTCCTGGCCCTAAGCGAAACAAAGCTGAAGGGGGTAGGCGAGTTTCAGTGGGGAGAAATAAATGGGATTAAGTCAGGAGTATCTGAGAGAGTTAGAGCTAAGGAAGGGGTAGCAATAATGTTAAAGGATCAGTTATGGAGAGAGAAGAGGGAACATAAATGTATAAATTCAAGGATTATGTGGATTAAAATAAGGGTCGGATGTGAAAATTCGGTCATAATAAGTGCGTAGGCACCTGGAGAAGAGAGGAGTGTAGAGGAGAGAGAGCGAGTGTGTAGGAACTTTTGAGCCAAGTGAGTAATTGTGGTAGGGGACCTTAATGCTAAAGTAGGAGAATCGTTTAGAGAGGATGTGGTAGGTAAGTTTTGGGTACCAGGTGTAAATGATAATGGAGAGCATTTGATCGAACTTTGTATAGCAAGGGGTTTGGTTATAAGTAACACATATTTTAAGAAAAAGATATGACGTAGGGCGAAATGACATTAGTTTGTTGGACTACATATTGGTAGATAAAAGACTGTTGAGTAGACTTCAGGATGTACATGTTTATAGAGGAGGCGTTTATGGTAAGATATAAACAACTGTTGGAAGACAGATGGGCTAGTGAGAGTATAGGCAGTGGGGTAGAAGAGGTATGGGGTAAGTTTAAGAATATAGTGTTTGAGTGTTCAGCAGAAGTTTGTGGTTATAGGAAAGCGAGTGCGCGAGGGAAGAAGAGCGATTGGTGGAATGAGGATGTAAAGAGAGTAGTAAGAGAGAAAAAGTTAGCATATGAGAGGTTTTTACAAAGTAGAAGTGATGTAAGGAGGGAGGAGTATATGGAGAGAAAAAGAAGTTAAGAATACACACACAACCCGCACATATAAAAGAGAGGAGCTTACGACGACGTTTCGGCCCGACTTGGACCATTTAAAAAGTCACACTAACACACAAAGACCGTGAAGGGGTATTTATAGGCAAGCACACAGGGGAGGGTACAAGAGAGTGGGGTAATAATAGAATAAGTAGTGGAAGTGGTAGTAGTAGTAATAGTAGTGGTGGAGACAGTCATATAATATTCTAGGAAAGGAGCACTGCAATGAGGCTAGCGATCCGGAAGGGTGGGACGAGAACACAGAGGGAGGAAAGGCGAATAAAATGAAGGACAAATACAAGGCAAAAGAAAAGAAAGAAAGGAAAACCCATAGGAGAAAAAAGGAGAAGGGGGAAGAGATGAAAGGGGAAGGAATCAGGTTAAGTCACGGGTGTACCCTCCAGTGTGTGCCTGCCTATAAATACCCCTTCCACCGTCTCTGTGTGTTAGTGTGACTTTGTAAATGGTCCAAGTCGGACCGAAACGTCGTCGTAAGCTCCTCTCTTTTATATGTGCGGGTTGTGTGTGCATTGTTCCAGTCACGGTATTGTGCCATTTTTGTTATTTATTGAGAGGTTAAGAAAGTGGTGAAGCAATATAAAAAGAGAGCAAATGAGAGGGTGGGTGAGATGTTATCAACAAATTTTGTTGAAAATAAGAAAAAGTTTTGGAGTGAGATTAATAAGTTGTGGAAGCCTAGGAAAAGAATGGATTTGTCAGTTAAAAATAGGAGAGGAGAGTTATTTAATGGAGAGTTAGAGGTATCGGGCAGATGGAGGGAATATTTTGAGGAATTATTAAATGTTGATGAAGATAGGGAAGCTGTGATTTCGTGTATAGGGAAAGGAGAAATAACTAGGAAGAACCAGTTATGAGTGTGGGGGAAGTTCGTGAGGCAGTGAGTAGAATGAAAGGGAGTAAAGCAGCTGGGATTGATGGGATAAAGAAAGAAATGTTAAAGGCAGGTGGGGATATAGTTTTAGAGTGGTTAGTGTTTTTATTTAATAAATGTATGGAAGAGGGCAATGTACCTAGGGATTGGCAGAGAGCATGCATAGTTCCTTTGTATAAAGGCAAAGGTGACAAAATAGTGTAAAAATTATAGGGGAATAAGTCTGTTAAGTATACCTGGTAAAGTGTATGGTAGAGTTATTATTGAAAGAATTAGGAGTAAGACGGAGAGCAGGATAGCAGATGAACAAGGAGGCTTTAGGAAGGGTAGGGGTGTGTAGACCAAGTGTTTGCAGTGAAACATATAGGTGAACAATATTTAGATAAGGGTAAAAAGGTGTTTGTGGCATTTATGGATTTGGAAAAGGCATATGATAGGGTGGATAGGGGGGCAATGTGGCAGATGTTGCAAATGTATGGAATAGGAGGTAGGTTATTGAAAGTGGTGAAAAGTTTTTACGAGGATAGTGAGGCTCAGGTTAGAGTATGTAGGCGAGAGGGAGATTATTTCCCAGTAAAAGTAGGCCTTAGACAGGGATGTGTGACGTCACTGTGGTTGTTCAATATATTTATAGATGGAGTTGTAAGAGAAATGAATGCTCGAGTGTTGGCAAGAGGTGTGGGGTTAAAAGATAAAGAATCTAACACAAAGTGCGAGTTGTCACAGTTGCTCTTTGCTGATGACACTGTGCTTTTGGGTATGTAAAAGAAGGAAATTAAAACTGAATATAGGAAAGAGTAAGGTGATGAGGATAACAAAACAATAGATAACGGAAGATTGGATATCAGATTGGAGTGAGAGAGTATGGAGGAGGTGAATGTGTTCAGATATATGGGAGTAGATGTGTCAGCAGATGGGTATATGAAGGATGAGGTGAATCATAGAATTAACGAGGGGAAAAAGGCGAGTGGTGCACTGAGGAGCTTGTGGAGACAGAGAAGTTTATCCATGAAAGCAAAGAGGGGAATGTATGAAAGTATAGTTATACCAACACTCTTGTATGGGTGTGAGACATGGGTTGTGAATGTTGCAACAAAGAGAAGGCTGGAGGCAGTGGAGATGTCAAGTCTGAGGTCAATGTGTGGTGTGAATATAATGCAGAGAATCAGTAGTTTGGAGATTAGGAGGTGTGGGATTTCCAAAACTATTATCCAGAGAACTGAGGAGGGGTTATTGAGATGGTTTGGACATATAGAGAGGGTAGAACAAAATAGAATGACTTCGAGAGTGTACAAATCTGTAGTGGAGGGAAGGCGGGGTAAGGGTTGGCCTAGAAAAGGTTGGAGGGATGGGGTAAAGGAGGTATGTGTGCGAGGGGCTTGGACTTCCAGCAAGCGTGCGTGAGCGTGTTAGATAGAAGCGAATGGAGACAAATGGTTTTTAGGACTTGACGTGCTGTTCGAGTGTAGGCCGGACTTGAGTCCTGGAGATGGGAAGTACAGTGTCTGCACTCTGAAGGAGGGGTGTTAATGTTGCAGTTTTATAAGTGTCGTGTAAAGCACCCCTCTGGCAAGACAGTGATGGAGTGAGTGATGATGAAGGTTTTTCTTTTTCGGGCCACCCTGCCTTGGTGGGAATTGGCCGATATGTTAATAAATAAATAAAACATATATATAACCATATCAAAGACAATACACTCAGATCACAACATAACAGAGGTACAGACATGTATGCGCAGGGCTCCTGACCAGCAACATGTGATCGGTTATGAGGGGGACTTCACTAAATTCAACTTCAGTAACAAAAACATGCAGTGGGATCAAGTCAACCATGTCCTAAATGAAACAAGCTGGGAAGATATCCTAAACAACATGGATCCGAACCTCTGCCTAGAAAGAATTAATTGTGTGGCACTTGAGGTATGCTCAAGGCATTTTCCTTTAAGAAAAAGGAAGAGATGTAAACTAAAAAGAGAGAAACGCTCTCTATACAGGCGTAGGCGACGAATCACAGAGCTGCTGAGAGGGGCCAGTATATCTGAAATACGAAGGGAGGCACTGGGCAGAGAAATAGCAAATATCGAACTTAAACTTAAGGAATCACACAACAGACAAGAAACTCAGGACGAACTCAATGCCATAAATAAAATTAAAGAAACCCCCAAAAAAATTTTTTTATACCAAATCTAAGGCGAAAACAACATCCAGTATTGGACCCCCAGCTTAGACGAGATGGGATCTATACAGATGACAGCAAGGTAATGAGTGAGATACTAAAGACCCAGTATGACTCGATATTTAGTGAGCCGCTAGCCAGAATAAGAGTCGAGAAAATAAATGATTTTTTTATGACCAAGACTCAGAATGTGGTCAATTCAAACATCTCTGATATTATACTAACACTTCGAAAAGGCAATAAATGACATGCTAATGCACTCTGCCCCAGGCCCAGACTTGTGGAACTCCGTGTTCATAAAAAAATGCAAGAAGCCCTGTCACGTGCCTTTAGCATTCTATAGAGAGGAAGAATGGACACAGGGGTCATCCCACAGTCACTTAAAACAACAGACATAGTCCCACTCCACAAAGGAGGTAGTAAATCAATAACAAAAAATTACAGACCAATAGCGCTAACGTCCCATATCATAAAAATCTTGGAAAAGGTTCTAAGAAAAAAGAAAAGTCACCCATCTAGACACATACCAGTTATGTAACTCAGGCTTATATGGGTTTAGAGCAGGCCACTCCTGCCTGTCGCAACTATTGGATGCTCTAGAAGACAAAGTGCTGATATATTATACACAGACTTTCTGAAAGCCTTTGACAAGTGTGACTATGGTGTAATAGCGAACAAAATGCGTGAAAAAGGAATAACGGGAAAAGTTGGAAGATGAATCTATAGCTTCGTAACAAATAAAACACAAAGAGTAATAATAAACAGAGTAAAGTCTGAAGCGGCCACAGTGAAAAGCTCTGTTCCACAAGGCACAGTACTCGCTCCCATCCTGTTCCTCAGACTCATATCTGACAGAGTTGTAAGCTACAGCACAGTGTCTGCCTTTGCGGATGACACCCGTGTTTGCATGACAGTGTCCTCCATCGAATACACTGCAAGACTCCAAGCAGACATCAACCAAATCTTACTGGGCCGCATAAAACAATATGAAGCTCAATGAAGAGAAATTTCAATTACTCCGATATGGAAAATTTGAGGAAATTAAAACTGTATCAGAGTATAAAACAAATTCCAACCACACAATAGAACGAAAAACTAATGTGAATGTGTGCAGTAGTTATCCGTAGGTGTGCAGTAGATAGTATCCCTAACCCATCCGTGAGTGCCCCTCATGCTCCGTGTTTTTTTCGTGATTATCGTGATCTCACTTGTGTGCCAGAACTCTAGACTGTGCCAGTGAACTTATAAGGTTCATCCCTCCAGCGCTTGCAACCAATGTAACAGAAAAATAGTACACACTGCGTCAAAAAGGAGAATTAGTGTACAATACCTGCCAGAGTATACTTTCAAGAGGGGACTTTAGGCTTAGTGTACCGTGTATTTTATTGCCAGGGGAAAGAGTCTCCAAGATAATTGTGTCATACATAGTGTTAGTGTTTATCACAGTGGTACTATAATATATAGATGAGATACCAAAATAAATGTAAGGTGAAAATTAAGGTGAATTTAGGCCTAAGGAGGCAGGTTTCATGTGGTAAACAGTTGCCAACAGTCGCCAGAACCCTACCATGCCGGTCAGCTCGTATTAATTATTTTTAAACCTGCCAGTGTACCCGACCTATAATTTAGTGATACCATCCACCTAGTGTCATCATTCAGAAACCTCTACAGTGTTGCCGTAGCTATTAACTAGTAACAAATAGGTTCTTATTGTGATGGAGTGACGTATACAGTTTGTGGTAATACACTAAACCTGTAGTTAGCAGCGGTCGCAATGTACACAATGAAAATCAAATATTCCTCCAGTAATCTTTATCTTCAGAAGCCACGGCTGCTCCAACACTCAAGTTATACTTTTTGTATCAAACTGAACACATATTACTCTGTTAAATACTCTTCCAGTAGTCCTTTTCATGTGCTAGTCCAAAATCACCTACTGGATACGTCCAAAATAAGTGATCCACTAATTCGGATTCGCCCGGATTCGTCCAAGAAACACGTGAACCAACGACCGGATTCAAACGGATTCGTTGAAAACAAGGTCTCCTCTGACCAGATTCATAAGCTGACGGGGTTTTACACGCCCTCATTAAACACCCAAACAGCAACTACAACAAATAGAGAGAGTGGTCAAGTGTTGTAAGATGACCACCACCATGAAGATCTATGTAGTCTGTAGAAAGGGTAAGGGACGAAAACAGGCCTGGATTGCTTGCAATCTCTGTGGTCAATGGTCCCATGGTATATGCAGGGATTTTCAACCAGTGACCACACTTAACATAAACTTAGAGAGATGTTTTTGGGTCTGCCCAAACGAGATACACCTGTATGAGAAAATTACATCTATATTAAAAGACAAGAACACTAACATAATATCCTTTATGAAAGACATGTCAACATGGTATGACAGCTGGGAAAATAAGATGGGTGGTTTGGACGAAGCTGTTATGAACGCAGTGCTTCTGATGGTGCTAGTGTTGTCCTGGAGGACAGTGCTCCTGAGGGTGCTAGTGTTGTCCTCGTGATGAAACAAATAAAGACAACGTTATTCAATTCACAGAGGTACAAAATAGCGATACTGCTGGAGATGGAACAAAAGGGGATGATGCCTCAGGAAACAGTGTCGACACATTACCAGCAAAACCTGGTAGAAGCAGTGATGCCCATACAGGGATGATAGACAGGGAGGAAACAGAAAAAAATGCACCAGCAGAGAACGCAGCTACAATGAATCCTAGCAAACGGAAATCCAATCTATACAAATACTATGCCATGGGTATCTGCAGGCACGGTATATCTGGTAAAACAGGTGGGACATGCATCTTTGACCACCTCAAAAAATGCTGCACCCACATGGCAACAGTAGAGTGCAACTTCCCCTCCTGTAACTTATTTCACCCAGAAATGTGTCACTCGTCAATCTATGAAAGAAAATGCTACAACGCATACTGCCAGGCACATCATCTAAAGGGGACAAGAAGACACAGACCAGCCAGACTATGGAAAACAAAAGAGGGGAGCCACAACCCCTCCAGGGATGGAGTTTTTTAGGGCCAGGAGGGAAAAATGACTGGCAAGAAATGACAATAATCCTACACCAACTGAAAACACTTCTGGAGCAGAGGCACGGACACTGGCCTCCACTCCAGAACAACAGACATTAGAGCCAGCAAATAAAACTCCCCAAATTCCACCAATATAACGACATTTGTCTTTGCAAACATACAGGGTCTAAAGCTGTCAAAAAACAACAAAATTCCTTACATCAAGGGACTGCTCACTGAGTCAAATGCAATGTTTGCAGCATTCACAGAGACCCACATAAAGGATCATTATGACAACGAAATATGGATCCCAGGTTATAACCTATTCAGATGTGACAGACTAAACAGGCAACAAGGGGGGGGGGGGGGGTTGGCCTGTACGTCACAGAGTCGCTCATTTGCTCAGAACTACTAAACACCTCAAATGATGTAGTTGAAGTTTTGGCAGTAAAAATTGAAAACCAAAACCTTGTCATTGTGGTGGTATACAAGCCTCCAGACGCAACTTCCCAGCAATTCCAGGAACAGCTTTTGAAAATTGACCAGTGTCTGGAAAATCTCCCAACTCCTGCCCCAAACATCTTACTAGTAGGAGATTTCAACTTGAGACACCTAAAATGGAGGAATATAGCAAACAATGCTTTAGCAGAGATCACCCCAGGAGGCAGCGCAGTTGAAAATTCACACACACACGAACTAATAAATCTCTGCACCAAATTCACCTTAAACCAGCAAATATTAGAGCCTACAAGACTAGAAAAAACGCTGGACCTCATCTTCACTAACAACGACGATCTGATATGGAATATAAGTGTATGAAAGACAATACACTCAGATCACAACATAATAGAGGTACAGACATGTATGCACAGGGCTCCTGACCAGCAAAATGTGATCAGTCAGGAAGGTCTCTTCACAAAATTCAATTTTAATAACAAAAACATACAATGGGATCAAGTCAACCATGTCCTAAATGAAACATGCTGTGAAGATATCCTAAACAACACGGATCCGAACCTTTGCCTAGAAAAAATGAACTCTGTGGTTCTTGAGATTTGCTCAAGACACATTCCATTAAGAAAAACGAAAGAGAAGATGTAAACTAGAAAGAGAGAGACGCTCCCTATACAGACGAAGGCGTAGAGTGTCAGAGCTGCTGAGAGGGGCCAATATATCTGAAATACGTAGAGAGGAACTGGTCAATGAAATTGCAAAAATCGAACTTAAACTGAAGGAATCTTACAGAAGACAAGAATCTCAGGAAGAACTCTGCTTAGGCGGGATGGGACATACACAGATGACAGCCAAGAAATGAGTGAGACATTAAAGTCCCAATACGACTCAGTGTTCAGCGAGCCGTTGTCCAGACTAAGGGTCATCTAAAAAATCTCAGATATTATTCTAACTCGACAGGACTTTGAAAAGGCAATAAATGACATGCCTATGCACTCTGACCCAGGCCCAGACTCATGGAACTCAGTGTTCATCAAGAATTGCAAGAAGTCCCTATCGGGTAACCTCAGCATTCTATGGAGAGGGGGCATGGACACAGGGGTCATCCCACATACACTAAAAACAACAGACATTGCCCCACTCCACAAGGGTGGCAGTAAAGCAATTGCAAAGAACTACAGACCGATAGCACTAACTTCCCATATCATAAAAAATTTTGAGAGGGTTCTAAGAAGCAAGATCGCCAACCCCCTAGATACCCATCAATTACACAACCCAGGGCAGCACGGGTTTAGAGCAGGTCGCTCCTACCTGTCCCAGCTCCTGGACCACTATGACAGGGTCCTGGATGCTGTTGAGGATAAACAAAATACAGATGTAATGTACACAGACTTTGCAAAAGCTTTCGAAAAGTGTGACCATGGCGTAATAGCACACAAAATGCGTGATAAAGGAATAACAGGAAAAGTTGGTAGATGGATCCTGACAAAATAGAACACAAAGAGTAATTGTAAACAGAGTAAAGTCCCAGGCAGCCACGGTGAAAAGCTCTGTTTCACAAGGCACAGTACTCGCTCCCATTCTATTCCTCATCCTCATTTCTGACATAGACAGAGATGTAAGCCATAGCTCCGTGTTTTCCTTTGCGGATGACACACGGATTGCCATAGCAGTGACCTCCATTGAAGACACTGCAAGACTCCAAGCGGACATCAACCAAATCTTTAAATGGGCCACTCAAAACAATATGCAGTTCAACGAGGAGAAATTCCAACTACTCAGATATGGAAAACTTGAGGACATAAAAAATGTATTAATGTATAAGACAAATTCTAACCATACAATAGAGCGAAAAAAAAATGTGAAGGACTTGGGAGTGATAATGTCACAGGATCTCGCCTTTAAAGACCACAACAATGTATCTACCGCATCAGCTAAGAAAATGATAGGATGGATAATGGGAACCTTCAAAAATAGGGACGCCAAGGCTATGATGACACTCTTCAAATCACTTGTTCTCTCTAGGCTGGAATACTGCTGTACACTAACGGCCCCCTTCAAGGCTGGCGACATTGCAGACCTGGAGAGTGTACAAAGAACTTTCACAGCACACATAAGTACCATAAAGCACCTAAATTACTGGGAACGGTTGAAGGTCCTTGATCTGTATTCCCTGGAACGCAGGCGAGAGAGATACATGATAATATACACTTGGAAGGTCCTGGGGGGATTGGTACCAAACCTGCACACGAAAATCACTCCCTATGAAAGCAAAAGACTCGGCAGGAGATGCAACATTCCCCCGATGAAAAGCAGGGGCACCACGAGCACACTGAGAGACAACACAATAAGTGTCCGGGGCCCAAGACTGTTCAACTGCCTCCCAGCATACATTAGGGGAATTACCAATACACCCCTGGCTGTCTTCAAGAAGGCACTGGACAGGTACCTAAAGTTAGTACCTGACCAACCGGGCTGTGGTTCGTACGTCAGTTTGCGTGCGGCCGGCAGTAACAGCCTGGTTGATGAAGCCCTGATCCACCATGTGGCTTGGTGTCAAACCGAGCCGCGTGAGCGTTGACCCCCGAAACCCTCTCCAGGTAAACTCCAGACCTTGGAGTGATAATGTCAGAGGATCTCACTTTCAAAGATCACAACAATGTATCCACCACATCTGCTAGAAAAATGATGGATGGATAATGAGAACCTTCAAAGTGCATGATTCTCTTCAAAATGCTTGTTATCTCTATGCTCGAATATTGCTGAACACTAATGGCGACTTTCAAGGCAGGTGAAATTGCTGACCTGGAGAGTGTACAGAGAGCCTTTGCGGCACACAGTACCATAAAACACCTAAATTACTGGGAATGGTTGAAATTCCTTGACTTGTACTCCCTGGAACGCAGGTGGGAAAGATACATAATATACACCTGGAAAATCCTAGAGGGATTATACCAAATTTGCACTTGCAAATCAATCACTATGAAAACAAAAGACTCGGCAAGCAGTACAACATCCCCCAATGAAAAGCAGGGACACAACAAGCACGCTAAGAGATAACACAATGTGGCATGCAAAGAGTATGTTACAATTTATTCGGCATATGCCTCCCAACCAGCAAACTGGGTGCTACAGGTTTAACGATCGATAACGATTGACTAATCACAGGAAATCCCGCCAAAGCTGAAGTAACGTGGTTCACTTGTGGTAAGCATTGGCAGACTTGCTTTCGTGCTGGTTGAGTACGGTGCACTCTCTCTCTGACTTCTGCTTTGTCATCTGTCACCGTGGTGTACACTTATTATTATTCTATCTGTACATATTGTACATATCTGTATATAGTGGGTGAAGGCAAATATACATTATAGTCTACTGCTGAGTTTGCTCCAATTCCCATTACAACCAGGTCTTACAGGCCATTACCTGTGTTCATAATATGGGAGCTCTATCTGAAGCTGACCTGGCTGGTCTTGGCATCGGTCGGATTGCATCGCTATCGCCTTTTGTATTGCCTGTCAGTCTTGCTACTGTGTGTGTATCCTGCAAGTCTTACTGTGCTATTGCTGCTTGTTGCGTGCATTACAAATAGCGTATTACAGTGGGTTATGCCACCAATACGGGTGCGGCGGTTGGTGTCTGAGTATACTCTCCTAAATCTGCCCAAACTATCTCTACAGCGTTGCTGGCGAATTGCTCCTTCCATTGGCATAGAATACCAACGAACTCTCATTGCTGCGTAGCTTCATGACATTATTCGTTCCAAATTAAGGGTTGAAGCAACTATGGCGCACCGAACTGGGGTATCTCCCGCTACAGGAGCTATTAATCGCCGATCTCCGCTTAGGTTCCTTCGTAATGTGGGAGGGATATCACCAGAGCAGCTGATGCACCGGGTTTGTCTCAGGGTGAGTTAGCTTCGTTGGCGCTTGAGTTAGCTAAACTCAATCTCGAAACAACCAGAGAGCAGCGAGCATTTGCTAAAGAGGAGTTTGATAGAGAGGAGAGGAGGCAGTTTAAGCAGACTGTTGGTGACAACTTTAGCGTGCAAAAAGCAGTGCCATTAGTATCTTGCTTTGTTGAGTCTGAGACTGAACAGTTTTTCGAGGCATTTGAAAACCAGGCTAGTGCAATGAGGTGGCCTGGGCAGCACTGGGCAGCACTGGGCAGCACTGGGAAGTTAAGTAAAAGGACACAAATGCAACTAATGTGACATTTATGTGACATAAATGTCCATTGAGAGCATTGCACATTTACTTAACATATTGTCGGTAATTCTACCAATATTATTACAGCACTGGGAAGCACTGGGCAGCACTGGGCAGCACTGGGAAGCACTGGGCAGCACTGGGAAGCACTGGGCAGCACTGGGAAGCACTGGGCAGCACTGGGCAGCACTGGGCAGCACTGGGCAGCACTGGTGTGTACAGCATTGTACGGCAAAGCGCAAGATTTTACAGTTGTTTTAAATAATGAAAAAAATTGCTGATTATCAGGTTGTTAAAAGAACAGTTCTCGGGGCATAACAGTGTATTCCCGCCAAGTACAGGAGGGAATTAAAATTGTGCAAGCGTCAGCTGGGTCGGTCTCATGTAGACTTTGTAAGGCAGCAGTCAAAAATCTTCAAAAAATGGTACAAGGCGAGTGGTGTCGCCAATTTTTCAGACCTAGTGCAGTTACTTTTGGTGGATAATCTGCTGGAATCTGTTGGACCAGAGGTTAGTCTTTCTTGAAGATCATTCGCTGACCACTGCATTAGAAGCAGCCAGGCTGGCTGACACTTTTGAGGCTAACCGCTCCTTGTCCGAGCGGTCTATTATTTCTTCCCAACAGCCTGGCATGAACAGAGATCGTCATGGACAAGTCCCTAACTGGAGGACGAAGTGGCAGGATGAAAGTGAACAACGACGCCAACCAACTAAGTCGTCTGGTGAGCAACAACATCAAACTCTCGGTCAACCTAGTGAGCGACGACATGAAACTCATTATCAACATGGTGAACAACGACGCCAGGACGCAGAGTGGCGCCAGCCACAAAATCAGCAGGGTAGTCGAATTAAAGAATGAGGTAACCTGTACCTTTGTCATAAACCCGGCCACGTCAAGTCCAACTGCCCAATGAAGCCCCAACCTTTAGGAAAAATCAACATCCTCCCTTTTGAGATGAACAGTACATGCAACATCTCCCTTCAGGAGAATGAAAAAAAAAATAACCACTTTTAGGGATACCGGGCCTTCCCCTCTCTGAAAAGATGTCATTGCATTCCTCCGTTCTCTTAGAAGCATTTGGAGGAGCTGTATTTTTGTCCCTTTCAAAAAAAATATGCAGAGTAAATATTATACAGGATAGTTGATTGTTAGTGTTTCTGAGGGATTCCCATGAAAGATGCCGTGTTACTGCTGGGTAATAACATTTTTAAATTTTGACAAAATAATGTTGCAATAATTCGGAAAAAAAATCATTCTAAAATAAGGTTACGTAATTTTTCAAAAGGTTTTTTTTGGGAAAAAATTATTTTTTTTTTCATTAACAAAAATTAAAAAAAATTTTTAAAAGAAGGGGAAAAAAATTTTTAAAAAAATTAATTTTAAATGTTTTTTGCAAATTTAAAAAATTTTTTCCCCAACCCGAATATATATATATATATATATATATATATATTTTTTTTTATTTTTTTAAAACACATGGGCCGTTTCCCCCCCAAAGGGGCGGGGTTAAAAAAGAAAAACTTTCATCTATTCCTCCATCACTGTCTTGCCAGGGGGTGCTTTACACTACAGTTATAAAACTGCAACATTAACCCCCCCCCTTCAGGTGAGACACTGTATTTCCCCATCCCCAGGACTCAAGTCCGGCCTGCCTTTTTCCCCCTGAATCCTTCATAAATGTTACTTTGCTCCCTCCAACAGCACTACAGTATTAAAAACCTTTTGTCTCCATTCACCCCTATCAAATACGCTCAAAATGCTTGCTAAAGTAAAACCCCTCGCACACAAAATTTCCCTTTTCCCCCTTCCCCCCAACCTTTTTGGGCCCCCCCCCCTTCCCCTTTAATTTTTTTCCTCTCAAGTTACTGTCTCGTTCATTTCTCCTTTCCCGGGAAACCACCTCAACAATCCTCAGCTTTTTTCTGGATAATAGTTTTGGTAACCCCGCACCTCCTCCTAATTTCCCAAAACCCCCAAATTTTCTGCATTATATTCACCCCCACATTGACCTCAGACATGACATCTCCACTGCCTCCAGCCTTCTCCTCGTTGCAACATTCATCACCCATGCTTCACACCCATATAAGGGGGGTTGGTATAAATATCTCTCATACATTCCCTTCTTTACTTCCATGGACAAAGTTCTTTGTCTTACAGACTCCAAGGCTCCACTCACCCCCTTTTTCCCCCATCAATTCTATGATTCACCTATCCTTCATAGACCCATCTGCTGACATGTCCCTCCAAAATATCTCCTCCAATCTGATATCCAATCTTTCGTCACCTAATTTTTTTTTTATCCTCATCACCTTCTCTTTCCCATATTCACTTTCAATTTTCTTCTTTTAAAACCCTACCAAATTCATCCACCAACCTCTGCAACTTCTCTTCAGAATCTCCCAAAAAAAAAAAGTGTCATCAGCAATAAGCAACTGTGACAACTCCCCCCCGTATTTAATTCTTTATCTTTTAACCCCCCACCTCTTGCCAAGACCCTCGCATTCACTTCTCTTACAACCCCATCTATAAATATATTGAACAACCACGGTGACATCCCCATCCTTGTCTAAGGCCCCCTTTTACTGGGAAAAAGTCCCCCTCCCTCCTACACTCTAACCTGGGCCTCACTATCCTCATAAAAAATCTTCACTGCTTTCCCGTAACCTACCTCCCCATTCCAACACCTGAAACATCTGCCCCATTGCTCCCCCCATCCACCCTATCATACGCCTTTTCCAAATCCAAAATGCCAAAAATCTTTACCCCCTTTTTCCCAAAAACTTTTTCACCTATATGTTTCACTGTAAACCTTGGTCTACACCCCCCTACCCCTTTTCCCAAAA
>WNWK01014853.1:0-5000 GCA_009830355.1 Cherax destructor
AGCTACTACTGCTGGTGATAGTTCGATAAATAGTTATTAGTAGAACTAATTTCTATTACAACCTTCGGAAAAACCTAATTAGTTTTTTTTCATTCTTTTCTGTGGGGGGAGCAGCACCTAACTCCCCTTTTCCCCCAACAAATTTTCTTCATTCTAACCCCTTTTTATCTTCCCATCCTCGTCTAATTCCTTTTTCCCCCAAATTTTTACACCTCCTCCCCCCTTTTTTTCTCCCTATCCCCCTTCATCTCAATCCCCCACCCCCCTCCCCCCCTCAACCCTATTCTTCTTCCTCCTCCCCCCCCCCCCCAGCGGCCCCAAATACAGCCCCCAAGTATCCACTGCTCTTAATTACATCTCATAAATTTGACTTTTTTCAGCCCTGGGAATGGTGCACCCAGTGTCGGCAACCACTTTTTGCTCGCTTGATTTGTGTTGTGTGCGTGTTGTTTTTTGTGTTGTGGTTTTTGTTTGCGTGTTGTGTGCGTGTTGTTTTTTGCGTAAAAAATATCTACCAAGAAAGATAACAAATCCAAGGGAGTAAAAGACAAGGATTCAAAAAGACAGATGGGGATTACAGGCCCAAGGAAAGTCATTTTCAAGAAGAGGGTTACTTAATCCACAAGATTTTCACAAGAATTCCTTTGAATTACCTAGTAGGAGAAAAAGGGTTTAAAAATTTAAAACGCAAATTCCGAATAACGAAAAAAAAAATTGATCAAACTTTTCCACAACAGAAGGGATTACATTCAGACAAAATATTTCAAAACACAGACGAATTACCAACAAGATAAAAAAAATAAATCCACCTCGCACTGTTGCCAGACCACTAACTAATATTTTACATTATGCTTTTTTCCCAGATCGGGAAAACCTTGTGGGTTTTACAGTGTTGCCAGAGCAGGACAACCTGTGTTTTACAGTGTTGAGAGCAGGAAAACCTGTGTTGTACAGTGTTGCCCGAAAATTGTGTTGTCCATGTTGCCGAGCAGGACAACCCTTGTGTTTGACAGTGTTTGGGGCAGGACAACCCTTTGTGTTGAATTTTCCCGAGCAGATAACCCTTTGTGTTGCAGTGTTGCCCGAGCAGTATAACCCTTTTTTGTTTACAGTGTTGGGAGAAACCCTTTTGTGTTGTACAGTGTTTCCAGAGATCCCTTTTTTTTTACGGTTGCCGAGCAATAACCTTGTGTGTTGTACAGTGTTACCAGAGCACAAACCTTACTTGTGTTAGACATTTACCATTACTAATTTTTATATAACGGGAAAAAACTGAGGGGTCAAAAAGGTTTGTCCCTTGGGTCAATCAGGTTTGATCCCTTGATCAATCAGGTTTGATCCCTGGAAATCAGGTTTGTCCATGGATCAATCAGGGTCCGGTCACAGGTTTTATCCCTGGATCAATAGGTTTTTATCCATGGATCAATCAGGAATCCCGGGTAACCAGGTTTATCCATGGTCAATCAGGGTTTATACAGGGTCAATCAGGTTTTTTCCCTGGGTCAATCATTTTGATCCGTCAATCAGGTTTGATCCATAGATCAAAGGGGGGTTTTATCCATGGGTCAAGAATCCCCGCTGAATGACCCCCTATAGTAGAACCCCTAGTGAACGTAATGAAAATCAGACTAAACGCAGAACCCAGAAATTGAACTTCCAAAACCAAGACACGAACGTTAAATCCCACATTAAACGGGAAAAACCTGAAAAAAAAATAGAACCCCACACTGAACGGAACCCATCACTAACAGTGTAAAACCTTTTTATGGAACCAACACCATAACATACCATGGGGCCACCGTACGATAACATACCATGGGAACCAATATCCCAACATACCGATGGGACCACCAACACCACCTATGGGAACCCAAAACCCCAACATACCATGGGACCACCAACATCATATACCAAACTTTGGCAACCCCCATAACATACTAAGCTATTGGGCCACCAACCATAACAACCTAGCTAAGGAACCCCATAACATACCTAGCTATGGAACCACCAACACCATAACATACTCATGGGACCACCAGCACCATAACATACCTAGCTATGGGACCACCACCACCATAACATAATTTAGCTATTGGACCACCAACACCATAACATACCTAGCTATGGGACCACCAACATCACAACATACCTATCTTTGGGACCATCAAATCACAATAACATAATCATGGGACCACCAACATAACATACTCATGGGACCACCAACACCATAACATACCATGGGACCACCAACACTAAAACAGCCACCATGGGACCACCAACACCATAACATCCTCATGGACCACCAACACCATAACATACCTAGTTATGGGTCCACCAACATCATAGCATACCTACCTATGGGACCACCAACACCATAACATACCTACTTATATGGGATCACCAACACCATAAATACGCCCACTCATGGGACCACCAACACCATAACATACCTACCTATGGGACCACAAACACCATAACATACCAACATATGGGACCACCAACACCATAACATACCTAGCTATGGGACCACCAGCACCATAACATACCTAGCTATGGGACCACCAACACCATAACATACCTAGTTACTGGAACCACCAACACCATAACATACCTAGCTATGGGACCACCAACACCATAACATACTCATGGGACCACCAGCACCATAACATACCTAGCTATGGGACCACCAACACCATACCTAGCCATGGGACCACCAACACCATAACATACCTAGCCTTGGGACCATCAACACCATAACATACTCATGGGACCACCAAACACTAACATACCTGTGGGACCACCACCATAATATACCGAACTATGTGGACCAACAACACCATAACATAACTAGCTATGGGACCACCAATATCAAAACATACCTATCTTTGGGACCATCAACACAATAACATACTCATGGGACCACCAACACCATAACATACTCATGGGACCACCAACCACCATAACATACTCATGGGACCACCAACACCATAACATACTCATGGGACCACCAACCATAACATACTCATGGACCACCAACACCATAACATACCTAGTTATGGGTCCACTCTCGTTACGTATTGCTCTGAGCATAAAACAAACAAGTCTCTCCCTAGCATCATATTTGTCATTTAATTTCGCCTGTGTGGTACTGGGAAGATTGTCATAGCTTGATGTGAGGGACATGGCTGAAGTGCGCCATAGAACAATGCGAATAAATAATGGGAACACTAAATAACTACTGAAAATATCTAACCAAGATAGGACTCACAGTAAGGGATTCGATACAAATAAACTCTGGCTGTAGATTTGTAGGTGAATTGAACAATATAGAAGTTTTAAGTGAAATTGTTAATCTGTACAGGTTCTTCAGTACAAGGAGCTGTGCAGGTTCGATCCTCTGTCTGAAGAGAGCGCAAAAAAACATCCAAGTACATAAGAACATAAGAACACTGCAGCAGGCCTACTGGCCCATGCGAGGCAGGTCCAAGCCTCCTACTGGCTAAGCCAATGACTCAACCTAGTTACGTCAAGTCACATTCACTTAAGGGAGGAGCGCCATTGAAATTAATTATTCAAACAGCATTAAAAATATATTACACAAATACGGGAATAGGAATTACTGAGTTTGAGTAAGACCTGCCTAGCATAGGTCAGTAAGTCCCCTTTAGTGCTGCTTTATTATCAAGGTCTTACAGTAGGATCTTGGGGTGAGTATAATAGCGAGCACATCTCCTGAGGCGCACATCAACAAAATAACTGATGCAGCAAATGGGCGTCTGGAAAATGTAAGAATAGCTTTTCGACATTTAAGTAAGAAGTCATTCATATGTACGTCAGGTCCATATTGGAGTATGCAGCACCAGTATGGAACCCACACATGGTTAAACATATCAAGAAACTGGAGAAGTGCAGAGGTTTGCAACACGACTAGTCCCGGAGCTAAGGTGTATGTTCTATAAGGAGAGGTTAATGCAACTCAACCTGATGACACCGGAGGACAGGGGGTCTAGGGGGATATCGTAATGACGTACGAAATACTGAGAGAAACTGATAAGGTGAACATGGACGCCCCGTGACCTGGTCGCTAAAGCTCTCGCTTCACACGGCGAGGGTCTGCGTTCGATTCCTAGCGAGGGTAGAAACATTGGGCGTGTTTCTTTACACCTGTTGTCTATGTTCACCCATCAGTAAAATGGGTACCTGGGTGTTAGTCGACTGGTGTGGGTCGCATCCCGGGACACTGACCTAATTTGCGGGAAATGCTCAGCATAACAAGCGGCTTTCTATATAGTAGTATGTCATTGATGTCAGCTATGGTCTGTATACCTTGTACATGTACTTGTAGAAAATAAAGATATTATATTATTATTATTATTATTATTATTATTATTATTATTATTATTATTATTATTATTATTATTATTATTATTATTATATTGTTATAGAGATGGAAAACAGGAGCAAGAGGACACAACTAGAAGTTGAAAACTCATATGAGTTTTAGGGATGTTAGGAAGTATTTATTCAGCCTCAGAGTTGTAAGAAAAGGGAACAATCTGGAGAGTGAAGTGGAAGAGGCAGGATCCATACATAGCTTTAAGAAGAGGTATGATAAGACTCTTGAAGCCAGAAGAGAGTGGAATTAGTAAGTGACCAGCGAAGAGACGGGGACAGGAGCTGTGGCTCCACCCCTGCAACCACATATAGGTGACTAAACACACTCACACACACACACACACACATGTAGTGGAGGCAGGATCCATTCATAGCTTCAAGAAGAGGTATGATAAGGCTCATGGCGAAGGGAGAGTGACCCAGTAGCGGCCAGTGAAGAGGCGGTACCAGGAGCTATGAATCGACCCCTGCAACCACAACTAGGTGAGTACACACACAACCTAGAGGAGTTCTACGATAAGGTAACGGAAGTAAGACAGGAGAGAGAGGGAAGGGTAGACTGCATCTTCTAGGACTGAAAGAAGGATTTCATAAGAATATAAGAA
>WNWK01014853.1:10000-49845 GCA_009830355.1 Cherax destructor
TGACCACACGCCCATGCACACGCCCACGCCCGCACCCACACCTCCCCTCCCCCCCCACTTCTTGATAACGATTGTAAACATTCTTACAGTAAATAAAAACTTGTGTAATATTTGTGAAGGGCTGCTGCAGCAGACTGCAGACTTTATTTCTGAGTGAAAGGCTGCTGCAGCAGACTGCAGACTTTATTTCTGAGTGAAGGGATGCTGCAGCAGACTGCAGACTTTATTTCTGAGTGAAGGGATGCTGCAGCAGACTGCAGACTTTATTTTTGAGTGAAGGGATGCTGCAGCAGACTGCAGACTTTATTTCTGAGTGAAAGTCACAAATAACTGTATCTTACTGTCAGTAAGGTACTGCGCCAGACAAGATGTTCAGTGGTAGACGAGACAGAAGTAGAGGAGATAGACAGAAGTAGAGGAGACAGAAGTAGAGGAGATAGACAGAAGTAGAGGAGACAGAAGTAGAGGAGATAGACAGAAGTAGAGGAGATAGACAGAAGTAGAGGAGACAGACAGAAGTAGAGGAGACAGAAGTAGAGGAGACAGACAGAAGTAGAGGAGACAGACAGAAGTAGAGGAGACAGAAGTAGAGGAGATAGACAGAAGTAGAGGAGATAGACAGAAGTAGAGGAGACAGACAGAAGTAGAGGAGACAGAAGTAGAGGAGACAGACAGAAGTAGAGGAGACAGAAGTAGAGGAGACAGACAGAAGTAGAGGAGACAGAAGTAGAGTAGACAGACAGAAGTAGAGGAGACAGAAGTAGAGGAGACAGACAGAAGTAGAGGAGACAGAAGTAGAGGAGACAGACAGAAGTAGAGGAGACAGAAGTAGAGGAGACAGACAGAAGTAGAGGAGACAGAAGTAGAGGAGACAGACAGAAGTAGAGGAGACAGACAGAAGTAGAGGAGATAGACAGAAGTAGAGGAGACAGACAGAAGTAGAGGAGACAGACAGAAGTAGAGGAGACAGACAGAAGTAGAGGAGACAGAAGTAGAGGAGACAGACAGAAGTAGAGGAGACAGACAGAAGTAGAGGAGACAGACAGAAGTAGAGGAGACAGACAGAAGTAGAGGAGACAGAAGTAGAGGAGACAGACAGAAGTAGAGGAGACAGACAGAAGTAGAGGAGACAGACAGAAGTAGAGGAGACAGAAGTAGAGGAGACAGACAGAAGTAGAGGAGACATACAGAAGTAGAGGAGACAGACAGAAGTAGAGGAGACAGAAGTAGAGGAGACAGACATAAGTAGACTTCATATTAGAACATAAGAAAAATTATCATTATTGTAATCCTGTTGGTCCACGCCAGGTAAGTCAAACTCACACGCAATTCCAGTAACTTACATTTGTGCATTTAAGTGTGTGTGTGTGTGTGTGTGTGTGTGTGTGTGTGTGTGTGTACTCACCTAACTGTACTCACCTGATTCTGGTTAAGGGGTCGATTCATAGCTCCTGGTCCCGCCTCTTCACTCGGCGCTACTGGGTAACTCTCCCTGCTCCATTAGCTTTATCATACCTCTTCTTAAAGCTATGTATGGATCCTGCCTCCACTACTTCACTTTCCAGACTATTCCACTTCCTGACTACTCTGTGACTGAAGAAATACTTCCTATCATCCCTGTGACTCATCTGAGTCTTCAACTTCCAACTGTGACCCCTTGTTGTTGTGTCCCATCTCTGGAACATCCTCTGTCCACCTTGTCGATTCCTCTCAGTATGTCGTTATCATATCCCCCCTATCTCTCCTGTCTTCCAGTGTCGTCAGGTCGATTTCCCTTAACCTTTCCTCGTAGGACATGCCCCTTAGCTCCGGGACTAGTCTTGTTGCAAATCTTTGCACTTTCTCTAATTTCCTGACGTGCTTGGCTAGGTGTGGGTTCTAAACTGGTGCTGCATACTCCAATATGAACCTAACGTACACGGTGTATAGAGTCCTGAACGATTCCTTACTGAGATGTCGGAACGCTATTCTCAGGTTTGCCAGGCGCCCATATGCTGCAATTTGGTTGATGTGAGCCTCAGATGTGCCCGGTATTATACTCACCCTGTGTGTGTGTGTGTGTGTGTGTGTGTGTGTGTGTGTGTGTGTGTGTGTGCGTGTGTGTGTGGGCCAGGGTGCCCAGGGCACGTGGTTCACTAACAACAAAGGATACCCTGGTGTTTACATCTGGTGCTCCTCAACTTTCCTGCCGCCCAACAACTCTCCCTCACCCACCACCGTCAACCACACCTCCTTCCACCTCTCTTACTCCGTCATTATAGACCTCCTCCAGGGAGCTTATAGCCGTGAGAGTAACTCCTCCAGGGAGCTTATAGCCGTGAGAGTAACTCCTCCAGGGAGCTTATAGCCGTGAGAGTAGCTCCTCCAGGGAGCTTATAGCCGTGAGAGTAGCTCCTCCAGGGAGCTTATAGCCGTGAGAGTAACTCCTCCAGGGGGCTTATAGCCGTGAGAGTAGCTCCTCCAGGGAGCTTATAGCCGTGAGTAACTCCTCCAGGGGCTTATAGCCGTGAAGTAGCTCCTCCAGGGAGCTTATAGCCGTGAGTAGCTCCTCCAGGGAGCTTATAGCCGTGAGAGTAACTCCTCCAGGGAGCTTATAGCCGTGAGAGTAACTCCTCCAGGGAGCTTATAGCCGTGAGAGTAGCTCCTCCAGTGAGCTTATAGCCGTGAGAGTAACTCCTCCAGGGAGCTTATAGTCGTGAGAGTAACTCCTCCAGGGAGCTTATAGCCGTGAGAGTAGCTCCTCCAGTGAGCTTATAGCCGTGAGAGTAACTCCTCCAGGGAGCTTATAGTCGTGAGAGTAGCTCCTCCAGGGAGCTTATAGCCGTGAGATTATCTCCTCCAGGGAGCTTATAGCCGTGAGAGTAGCTCCTACAGGGAGCTTATAGTCATGAGAGTAGCTCCTCCAGGGAGCTTATAGCCGTGAGAGTAGCTCCTCCAGTGAGCTTATAGCCGTGAGAGTAGCTCCTACAGAGAGCTTATAGCTGTGAGAGTAGCTCCTCCAGTGAGCTTATAGCCGTGATAGTAGCTCCTCCAGGGAGCTTATAGCCGTGAGAGTAGCTCCTCCAGGGAGCTTATAGCTGTGAAAGTAGCTCCTCCAGTGAGCTTATAGCCGTGAGAGTAGCTCCTCCATGGAGCTTATAGTCGTGAGAGTAACTCCTCCAGGGAGCTTATAGCCGTGAGAGTAGCTCCTCCAGGGAGCTTATGGTCGTGAGATTAACTCTTCCAGGGAGCTTATAGCCGTGAGAGTAGCTCCTCCAGGGAGCTTATAGCCGTGAGAATAACTCCTCCAGGGAGCTTATAGCCGTGAGAGTAGCTCCTCCAGGGAGCTTATAGCCTTGAGAGTAGCTCCTCCAGGGAGCTTAAAGCCGTGAGAGTAGCTCCTCCAGGGAGGTTTTAGCTGTGAGAGTAGCTCCTCCAGTGAGCTTAAAGCCGTGAGAGTAGCTCCTCCAGGGAGCTTAAAGCCGTGAGTAGCTCCTCCAGGGAGCTTATAGCCGTGAGAGTAGCTCCTCCAGGGAGCTTATAGTCGTGAGAGTAGCTCCTCCAGGCAGCTTATAGTCGTGAGAGTAGCTCCTCCAGGCAGCTTATAGCCGTGAGAGTAGCTCCTCCAGGCAGCTTATAGTCGTGAGAGTAGCTCCTCCAGGGAGCTTATAGTCGTGAGAGTAGCTCCTCCAGGGAGCTTATAGTCGTGAGAGTAGCTCCTCCAGGGAGCTTATAGTCGTGAGAGTAGCTCCTCCAGGCAGCTTATAGTCGTGAGTAGCTCCTCCAGGAGCTTATAGTCGTGAGGTAGCTCCTCCAGGAGCTTATAGCCGTGAGTAGCTCCTCCAGGCAGCTTATAGCCGTGAGAGTAGCTCCTCCAGGCAGCTTATAGCGTGAGTAGCTCCTCCAGGGCTTATGCGAGAGCTCCTCCGGCTATAGTCGTGAGATAGCTCCTCCAGGGAGCTTATAGTCGTGAGAGTAGCTCCTCCAGGGAGCTTATAGTCGTGAGAGTAGCTCCTCCAGGCAGCTTATAGTCGTGAGAGTGGCTCCTCCAGGGAGCTTATAGTCGTGAGAGTGGCTCCTCCAGGGAGCTTATAGTCGTGAGTGGCTCCTCCAGGCTATAGTCGAGTAGCTCCAGAGCTTATAGTCGTGAGTAGCTCCTCCAGGGAGCTTATAGTCGTGAGAGTAGCTCCTCCAGGGAGCTTATAGTCGTGAGAGTAGCTCCTCCAGGGAGCTTATAGTCGTGAGAGTAGCTCCTCCAGGGAGCTTATAGTCGTGAGAGTAGCTCCTCCAGGGACTCAACACAGTATCCTCAGTAACTTCTACATCCACTGCAGAAAATAAATGATATTTATTCAATGCTTTTTGTCAATAATTTTAACACGTTTATGTTCTCTTTCTAAAATATGATGGTATTATTATTATTATTATTATTATTATTATTATTATTATTTAATATTATTTAATATTATTATTATTATTATTATTATTTAATATTATTTATTATTATTATTATTATTATTATTATTATTATTATTATTATTATTATTATTTTTTAATATTATTTAATATTATTATTATTATTTAATATTATTATTATTATTATTATTATTATTATTATTATTAATATTATTATTATTAATATTATTATTATTATTATTATTATTATTATTATTATTATTATTATTATTATTATTATTATTATTATTATTATTATTATTATGTAAGGTGTCCCGCAGCCTGGTAGGCAACGCTCTCGCTTCATACACTGAGTGTCTGTGGTTTGATCCTCGCAAGGGTGGAAATATTGGGCGTGTTTCCTTACACCTGCTGTCCCCGTCTCAGTAGAGTTACTGAATCCTCCAGAATACCCACACAACACCCGTTCCCCTAACAAACAAGTAGGTACCTGGGTGTTAGTCGACTGGTGTGGGTCGCATCCTGGAGGACAATATTTAAGGACCCCCAGTGGAAATAAAACAGACAGTCCCTCGATGACCCACTGTCTTTCTTGAGTTATCCTGGGTGGCTAACCCTCCGGGGTTGAAAATCCCAACAAAATTCGTGTAATCTATAACAAACAGCCTTTCACAGTAAGCTCTCTTGTACAGATCCTCCATAACACTGTTTTTGTGCATGTCTGGTAGACTGAATTATATATTGGGTGCTTCATACTGGTGTTACATACTGGTGCTTCATACTGGTGCTTCATACTGGTGCTTCATACTGGTGCTACATACTGGTGCTTCATACTGGTGTTACATACTGGTGCTACATATTGGTGCTCCACCCCACCTATCCTCCCCTCCATCTCCCTCTTCTCTCCTCCTAAGGAGAGAAGATTCACGACTCTGCTAAGAGTCACCCTTAACACACCCCTTTGGGCGGGTGTGCGTCACTAATTGACTTGATGGCTTGGTTGACTGACTGGCTAGTTGACCTACTGGCTAGATGGCTGACTAGCTAGTTGGTTGACTGGCTAGTTGGCTGACTATCTAGTTGGCTGACTGTCTAGTTGGCTGACTAGCTAGTTGGCTGATTGGCTGACTGGCTAGTTGGCTGACTGGCTGCTTGGCTGACTGGTTAGTTAGTTACTGGCTCTCTCTCGGCATTAGCACCCGCCTCCTGTCTCCTTAGGCCCCGTCTTACATATGTAATAATGCACTTCAGATTGCGATGGTGGTAGAGGGGGTGGTGGTGATGGTGGTGATGATGGTGGCGATGATGGTGGTGATGATGGTGGTGGTGGTGTTTTGTTTGTTAGGAGAAATATAAAAAAATCTGACGACACTGACCTTCAGCATATTATGACTTCGTACACTGTAGTTCCAGGGATGACTTAAGCCAGTTTAGTGGTCCATCTGTGGATGAACTGTGGTAGCAGCGTAGTGGATGAACCCAGAGTTGCTCTCCTTCATCCATTAAAGTTCTCACTCAGCCTACAATTATCGAGTTTGAAAGAAGAGTAATTAAACATTTGGTTAACGGGGTTTAAAGCCTGTCGACTACACTAAGGTCATTAAGACAGCGCGGAAAATAGGGATTTAAGTAAATTATCAGTGTTTGTACACTGAAAGATACACACAGTACCACTAAAAATATCACATTGTTTGACTTTTTAGGTCATTCTATACATATATATATATATATATATATATATATATATATATATATATATATATATATATATATATATATATATATATATATATCATATATATATATATATATATATATATATATATATATATATATATATATATATATATATATATATATATATATATATATATATATATATATATATATATATATATATATGCAAAAGATCACATAATCAGTGATATCAAAATATGCAAAACAACCACTATGAAAAATAGAGAATTCCAAGCCTTTGTGACTACTCACATTATCAAGGAACTATAAAAGGAAACATGACAAGAGGACTTATATAAGGGGTGAGACTACACCTCACAGTCACATCACACTAACAAAGACTACACCTCACAGTAGCGTAACATCGCACGACTCTGTGAAGAGGAAAAACAAGAAAGGACCTGAATATATATATATATATATATAAATATATATATATATATCCACCTCTAGTGCAAATTGTGGGACCCATAGCCTCGGAGAAGTGGATAAAAAGGCTTCGAGAAAAAATGTTTGGATTTCTTCCTGAAGCCATTTGAATATTCCACTTCCCCTATCACCTCATCTTTTATTTTTTTTACCAATAGCTATATTTTATTACGTAATATGGTACACAAGACTTAAAAAATACATTGCTGGTACAAAAATGGCATATACAGTATATGAGGTTTGAGGGATACATTCCAAGTACATACTGTTACGTGTTATCACAGATTACAATGTGAAAATCTCATCCAGCTCCTCAGAGTTGGGGCGAGTACCCAGGATACAGCAGGCATTACCTCTCTGAACCGCAGCGCTGAGTGGCTGGAATAAAAAACTAGCCGCCCTGGGGTCCTTAGTTACCCTGATGAGTCTTTTGCCTAGCTCCTTAAGGAACTTAGATGCGCTCTTTTCCCGTGGGCCAAGGATCTCTGAGCCTGTGTGAATGAGCATATAATGATGAGCATGAGGAGTTCTCACTGCTAGTAGGCGGTCTCTATCCTTCCCCGACACACTCTAGAGCATTGGTGGTCTGGTGGCTAAAGCTCTCGCTTCACACGGCGAGGGCCTGGGTTCGATTCCCAGCCAGGGCAGAAACATTGGGCGTGTTTCTTTACACCTGTTGTCTATGTTCCCCATCAGTAAAATGGGTACCTGGGTGTTAGTTGACTGGTGTGAGTCGCATCCTAGGACACTGACCTAATCTGCCCGAAATGCTCAGCATAACAAGGGACTTTCTATATAGTAGTATGTCACTGATGTCAGCTAGGCCTGTATACCATGTACATGTACTTGTAGAAATAAAGATATTATTATTATTATATTATCCACTATTGGGCCATCCCAGTGCGACTGTTTGTAGTTGTTGGGGGGAGCAGGTCTGGTTTCAGAGCCTGTTAGATTATCCAATATCCTGGCTCCGTCAATGAACTTTTGGTCATGGACTCCAGCATTGTCCTTAAGGTGTTCAGGGAGAATCGCTGCTACAAGTCCACTGGATGCCACACAAGAGGACAGGAAAGCAGGTAGTGCGATCTGTGATGACTTGTGGACACCAATGCCTCCCAGTCTGACTGGAAGTGTAGCTTGGTCCCCCTGCCCGTCTTCCAGAGTAAGGTTGAATACTTTCGTAAAAATTTGCCTCACGATACTTACGAATTCATGCGGTATAGGGTTATTATATGAGGGTGCACATCTTGGGAAATATGTTAACCTGTGCATGTGTGTGTACTCACCTAGTTGTCGTTGCAGGGGTCGAGTCATAGCTCCTGGCCCCGCCTCTTTACTGGTCGCTACTAGGTCACTCTTCCTGCTCCATGAGCTTTATCATAAATCTTCTTTAAGCTATGTATGAATCCTGTGTGTGTGTGTACTCACCTAATTGTGGTTGCAGGGGTCGAGACTCAGCTCCTGGCCCCGCCTCTTCGCTGTCCGCTACTGGGTCTCTGCTCTCCCTGCTCTCCCTGCTCCATGAGCTTTATCATACCACGTCTTAAAACTATGTATGGTTCCTGCCTCCACTATATCTTTCTCTAGACTATTCCACTTCCTGACTACTCTGTGGCTGAAGAAATGCTTCCTAACATCCCTTTGACTCATCTGAGTCTTCAGCTTCCAGTTGTGTCCTCTTGTTTCTGTGTTCCCTCTCTGGAACATCCTGTCACTGTCTACCTTGTCGATTCCCCGCAGTATTTTGTATGTCGTTATCATGTCTCCTCTGACCCTTCTTTCCTCAAGTGTTGTTAGTCCTATTTCCCTCAACCTCTCTTCATAGGACAGACCCCTGAGTTGTGGAACTAACCTTGTCGCAAACCTTTGCACTTTCTCTAGTTTCTTTACGTGCTTGACCAGGTGTGGGTTCCAGACTGGTGCTGCATATTCTAGTATGGGCCTGACGTACACGGTGTACAGTGTCTTGAACGATTCCTTGTTAAGGTAACGGAACGCTAATCTTAGGTTTGCCAGTCGCCCATATGCTGCCGCAGTTATCTGGTTGATGTGTGCCTCCGGAGACGTGCTTGGCGTTATACTCACCCCAAGGTCTTTCTCCTTTGCTGAGGTTTGTAGTCTTTGTCCGCCTAGCCTGTACTCTGTCAGCGGTCTTCTTTGCCCTTCTCCGATCTTCATGACTTTGCATTTGGTGGGATTGAATTCGAGAAGCCAGTTGCTAGACCAGATGTCAAGCTTGTCCAGATCTGTTTGAAGTCCTGCTTGGTCCTCTTCCGATGTGATTCTCCTCATTAATTTCACATCATCTGCGAACAGAGACACTTCTGAGTCTATCCCATCCGTCATGTCATTTACATATAAGAAGAATAACACTGGTCCTAGGACTGACCCCTGCGGTACGCCGCTCGTCACAGGCGCCCACTGTGATACCTCATCACGCACCATGACCCGTTGTTGCCTCCCTGTGAGGTATTCCCTGATCCATTCCAGTGCCCTTCCTGTTATACATGCTTGTTCTTCCAACTTCTTTACTAATCTCATGTGGGGAACTGTGTCGAAGGCCTTCCTGCAGTCCAGGAAAATGCAATCAACCCACCCTTCTCTCTCTTGCCTTACCTCTGTTACTATATCATAGAACTCTAGGAGGTTTGTTACACAGGATTTGCCTTCCCAGAATCCGTGCTGTCTGGTGTTTATTATCCTATTCAGCTCGAGGTGCTCCCCCATTCTTTTCCTGATGATTTTCTCCAGGACTTTGCACACTATACATGTAAGTGACACCGGTCTATAGTTTAGTGCCTCTTTTCTATCTCCTTTTTTAAAGATAGGGACTACGTCGGCCTTCTTCCATACCTCAGGTATCTGCCCGTTTTCAAGGGATGTGTTGAATATTATAGTAAGTGGCACACTCAGTACCTCAGCTCCTTCCCGAAGAACCCACGGGGAGATATTGTCCGGACCCATCGCCTTTGAGGTATCAAGGTCACTGAGTAACGGCTTCACCTCCTCCTCAGTTGTGTGTATGCCCTCTAGCACTTGATACATCCCTTGTTGGTGATGCACCCCGTCCTGTCTACCCAGCTGCCTTCCTTCCTCCACTGTGAATACTTCCTTAAACCTCAAGTTGAGCTCCTCACATACCTCTTGATCGTTACTTGTGAGTTCCCCATCTTCTCTCCTCAGCCTTATCACCTGGTCTTTAACTGTTGTCTTCCTTCTGATGTGACTGTACATCAGTTTCGGGTCGGACTTAACTTTCGATACTATGTCATTTTCGTACTGTTTCTGGGCTTCCCTCCATACCTGTGCATACTCGTTTCTAGCTCTTCTACTAATCTCTTTGTTTACTTGGGTTCTTTGCCTTCTGTACCTTTTCCATTCTCTGACACTCTGAATCTTTGCCTCCCTGCACCTTTGGGTAAACCAGGGGCTCTTTCTGGCCTTCCCATTTAATCTTTTTCCTCTGGATATAAACCGTTCCTCTGCCTCCTTGCACTTTGCCCCTACGTATTCCATCATTTCATTTATTGTCTGTCCGTCCATTTCCCTTTCCACTGAACCTCCTGCAGGAAATTCCTCATACCCGTGTAGTTTCCTCTTTTAAAATCTGGTTTGTCTCTTTCAGTACCGTTTTCCCTCTCCACCTGTAGCTCTACAATGTACTCAAAGCTCAGCACCATATGGTCACTGGCTCCCAGGGGGCTCTCGTGTGTTATGTCTTCAATATCTGAGCTGTTCAGGGTGAATACAAGGTCCAGTCTTGCTGGTTCATCTTATCCTCTCACTCTGGTCGTGTCCCTGACATGTTGGTGCATCAGGTGTGTGTGTGTGTGTGTGTGTGTGTGTGTGTGTGTGTGTGTGTGTGTGTGCCAGTAACATTTGTATTTCCTGAAGACCATTGCTTTGCTAACGTTTTTGTAAGTAATGAGTAAATAAACATTTACTGTCTTCATAGTTAAAGTTTACGCTGTAAAGATTACTCGGAGACACATTCCGTTTTCTGTTTCTCCTCCAGTGTTCACCAGTGACTCAGGAAAATAATGTAAGTTTATTTACGTATAGGTACACATAAATACAGTTACATAAGTTTTCATACATAGCAGCATATGTGTAGATTACCCAGGATAACCCAAGAAAGTCAGACAAAGTGACTTATTTCCATTGGGGTCCTTGTAATACCTTATTATTTTAATCAGTAAAATGAGATATACTAGTACTACGGTACATTGATTTATATACATTTACATTAAGGAGAGGATAAATCACAGTAATATTTACATGTATGTTAATTATACGAGAAATCATTCTCCTCCCTTTCTGTCGCTACATTTATTAGGGGCCTATTGGCTCCCTTCTTGAACTGGTTCATGTTATGACTGGCTTTGACATGTGCAGGCAGTCTGTTCCATTCCTTTATTGCTGTACAATAAAAGGTGTTTGAAGCCTGGCCACTGACTGTGGGTACTACAAAGTTGTGCTCTCTCCCCCTAGTACTATGACTGCTTTGGTTCCCAGCCTTGACAAAATTGGCAGCAAGATATTCTGGACACTGTGAGCAATAATATAAACTTGATTTAACTTCAGTTGTTTTACTCTGTCTTCAACATTCAACATATCCAACTGTTGTAATTCATCCTGGCCTACAATGTCATACCATTTTGTTCTGGGTGATTTGCAGTTTATCTTTCAGTTTTTTGTCAAGGCAGAGTACCATGAAGAGCAAGCGTAGTCCATATGACATTGTATAAGGGCAAGACATAGGGTCCTGCGAGCCTCAGTAGGTAGACACTGTGCTTGTCTGTAGAGGAACTTCAGTCTGGCATTTGCTTTTTTTACTACACTGTTCCCTATCAATTCTCCTGACATGCATGGGTCAAAGGGGATTCCCAGGGCATTTCACTGAGGAAACTAAAGTGATGGATTCTCCATTAGTAATGGGAATAAGTAATAATAATGTAATATTTTTATTTCTACAAGTACTTGTAAAGGTATACAGTCCTAGTTGACATCAATGACATACTACTATATAGAAAGCCCCTTGTTATGCTGAGCATTTCAGGCAAATTAGGTCAATTTTGTCCCAGGATGCGACTCACACCAGTCGACTAACACCCAGGTACCCATTTTACTGATTTGTGAACAGGGACGGCAGGTGTTTCCATCGTTGCCTGGAATCGAACCCGGGACCCTCAGCGTGTGAAGTGCAAGTTTATTGAGGTACACATAAGTACAATTATCACACAGCAACATATATGTAAATTACCTAAAAAATGTCAGACAAAGAAACTTATTTCTATTGGGGGTCCCTGTATACGCCCTTAGTCGTGGTAAAAAGTATAAGATAAGATTTGTTTTTGTTTTTTTTAGCCCAGAGGGTTAGCCACCCAGAATTACCCGGGGTAGGGAGGGTTAGCCACCCAGGATAACCTGGGGTAGGGAGGGTTAGCCACCCAGGATAACCCGGAGTAGGGAGGGTTAGCCACCCAGGATAACCCGGAGTAGGGAAGGTTAGCCACCCAGGATAACCCAGAGTAGGGAGGGTTAGCCACCCAGGATAACCCGGAGTAGGGAGGGTTAGCCACCCAGAATAACCTGGGGTAGGGAGGGTTAGCCACCCAGAATAACCTGGGGTAGGGAGGGTTAGCCACCCAGAATAACCCAAGAAAATCAGTGTGTCTTCGAGGACTGTCTATTGATTACTATTTTAATTATTTAGGTGAACCATACAGCGTGTAGACGCCAGAGGGAATTAAATATACATATAAGATATTTCCGTTTCAACCTTCATACTGCATATATTATTACGAACATTATAATGACTTGATCTGAAACATTCCTACAGAAAAAAGACTATCATGTCACGGGGTTTCCTCCAGCCTGTCAGACACGTTTGATACAGATAACTGTACGGAAACATGCGATAATATATGCTAACCTAATCAAAATTATCATAACCTAACACAATCCAGTTTAAAAATAACAACTAAAACATAAATGAGTAGAAATGCATGCATTGACCGCGTGTGTGAAATTGGCCGGTGCTAATTGGAGGACAGGTTGTCACATCAGCTAAAGACCCGTCAGGTGGTTGAGCATTTACTGGCATAGCAAAACTAAGTTTTCACCCCTTTTGAAAAACAGAATTACTACACAGTAATGTGCCAAGATGCAACTTTCAATGTGTTATAATGGATGGTATGTGAATACTCGCAAATTGTGGTTGATCCGCGCATTGCTTCACATTACAAATGGTACACAGTGCCGACACAGTGCCGACACGGTGATAAGTGGGACACGTATGCAGCACTGGGAATCAGTGGAGTACAGGGTTGACTTACAATCTTGGGGACAGTGGGCGAAGTGGAGAGGTCGTCCGAGGTGATTAGTCCCCTCAGCCTTGGTGGAATCCGTTTCTTAACTTGTGGTTAATGGAGTGCTTCGTCAGTAAACACACCCAGTGTGACTGGTCAACTAGTCCAAGTCGGGCCGAAACGTCGTCATAAACTTCTCCTATGATCGAAACATCATCAAAAACTTCTTTCTGCTACGTGCGAGCTGTTAGTGTATACCAAGTGTTACACATGAATCCTACTCAAAGACAATAAGCCGTATCACATTTGGAAGAGCCCATTGTGCAAGCGTAGCGTTGCTTTAAAAAACATTACCAGATACATGGCTTGTGTGTGTGTATTAGCTGCAACTAATAGGTTGCTGGAGAACTTCAGTTTCTTCAATTAATTGTTGGAGAACTTTGGTTTCTGAGCCTGGCTGCCGCCAGCAACTGGACTTAAGAAGACTCGCCACTGTCAACGAAGGATGGGTATGGGGAGAAAGGATGACTGCCGAACTGGGCCAGTCAAGAAATCGAGCTGCCAGCCACTCAGAACGACCGGCAAGAAGCCGCCAGACAGAGAGAAAGGAAGTCAGAGACAGTGTCAGCACCATTTATACAAAAGTACAATCCAAGAGACTGGCAAAGGTGCTCCTTTGATTAAGTAATTGTATACGAGTTATTTATAGGAAGCTGTGTGTTGTAGCAGTATTATGAATAAACCAAGTGTCTTCTCCTTCACCCACTAAAGTCGTCAGTGCTTTTATTAATGTGTTTATCTAAACCTTCCTTCTCACACACACACACACACATACGTACGAAACACCTCAGGTTGATGAATAAAGCACATGTGCAACACCTAGGTGTCTTTATATGAGATGAGCTCCTTTAATATAATACAAAGGTATAAAAAGGAGATTTATATAGTAGTGGAGCGCTACTACTACTACTACTACTACTACTAGTAGTAGTAGTAGTATTAGTGTTATATTAGCGTGGGCGAGACCTGCAACAAGACATAACTTATAACAAATAATGGGATACGAATATCGACATTATGTAGACAATAAAGACAGAAATTAAAGTTATATGAAACTTTATTTTGGCAATGTATCGCCCGTACAAAATTTTTGTTGTTGTTTTCAAGCCAACTGAATACACCTGAGGAACGAAGATTATTAAGGCAGGAGGGAGGAGAATGTAATAGATGTGTAGAGATGTCATCTCCATCCAACCTTCCTTCCTACTCTCCCTCTCTCCCTTCCTTCCTCCCTCCCTCCCTCTCTGTACCCTCCTTCACCCTCTCTATGCAGGGCCTCCTTCTCTGCTGGTGTTGCGAGTGCTATGAAGAGACTCTGAGAAGAATGATAGTAAGAAACATTGACATTCTTGAACGGTGGATCGAGCCTCTCACACGGCATACTCAATGATGCTCAGATTGTTCTGAACTCAGCTTTCTCAAGCCATTTCTCATCACGCCCTACTACCACCACCACCACTGCAAACACCACTGCTACCACCACTGGCATCACCACCACCACTACCAGTGCCAGAACCACCACCACCACTGCAAACACCACTGCTACCACCACCACTACCAGTGCCAGAACCACCACCACCACTGCAAACACCACTGCTACCACCACCACTACCAGTGCCAGAACCACCACCACCACTGCAAACACCACTGCTACCACCACTGGCATCACCACCACCACTACCAGTGCCAGAACCACCTCCACCACTGGCACCACCATCATCATTGCAACCACCACCACTGAAATCCCCATCACTACCACGGCCACCACCACAACTCCTGCCATCACCACCACCACTGCAACCACCACCACCATTGCAACCACCACCACTGCAACCACCACCACCACGTCTCGCTTTCAGCATAGCTCCGTATACTTTCCAGAGGATTTACATATGTTCAATCTTTAATGTAAACACCAGAAGTATAACCTGAGGATTTCTGTCCTTTATATTGTTATGATTTTAAGTCAAGAATTCTAATAGCGTTATTGTGAACACTTGTGCCTCTGTTGTATTGACTTTAGATTGAATATCAAAATGGTATATAATACCGACAGGTTGGTAAGTAAGACACAGAGGCAACAGTTAGACATCTTTATTCCGAAACGTTTCGGCTTCTCAGTAGGCTTCTGTACTCGACTGAAGAAGCCTACTTTGTGGGCGAAACGTTTCGGAAAAAGATGCCTAACTGTTGCCTATGTGTCTTACTTAGTGACTTTAGATTACTGCTAAGCAGAACTTCTAAGGGTTTACCGCATTCAGTGTGACTGAGATCTACATTTACCTTATACGTGACATTTTTCTTATCATTTTCTTTACCAGAGTTTGGACCTTACATCTGATGCTTCTCCAACAACAACAAAGCATCCAGATCATCTGACAGCTCTCTGGTGTCTTCATCAGAACTTATTTGACGACCTATTTTAGTGTCTATAACTTCCCTCTATGGCACCCTGCCACTGTGCCTCGCATTACAAGCAAAACAATCTTTTCTTATCTGCTCTGTCAAATCTTCAGAGCATCTTGTGTGTCGTAATTATGTCGCCCCTGGTCATTCTCTCCTCTAAAGTCGTCAGAGTCAGTTCATTCAGTCTCTCCTCATAATTCAGTCCTCTCAGCCCCAGGGACTAGTATTGTTGCAAATCTCTGGACCTTCTAGTTTTCGTACATACCCTGTGATAGCACAACATCCTGAGAGATTATTTATTGAGGTTAGTGAATGTCGTCCTGAAAGCAGCTAACCTCGTGTGTACTGCAGATGTTGTGTGATATATATGTGCCTCCTGCAGATGTTGTGTGATATATATGTGCCTCTGGCGATACGTTGGTGTTATGTTCACTGCAAAATCTTTCTCCTTCAGCGATATTTGTATATTCATTCCACTGAAGCCGTAGTACATGCCTGGCCGTCCCTCTCCGTCCCCATCTTACATGACTTTATTTAGGTTAAACTCCAATAACCACTTTCTTGACAACTCTTGCAACCTGTCTCTATCTTCTCCTGTTTTCATTATTCTCAATTAGCTTTATATCATCGGTAAACAATGACACGAAGGATTCAGTCTCCTCTGGCAGGTTATCTACATATATGAAGATTAGTAACGATCCATGTAATGATCCTTGGGGAACCCCACTTGTTATACTTTCCCCATCCTGAAATGTTTGCCCTTACTCTCATTCTTTGTCTTCTGCTTGTTAGGTAATCTTCGATCCATTATAGCACTTCACCTTGTATCATGTGCATCAATTTCTGGCGGGGTACAGTGCCAAATACTTTCTTGAAGTTCAGGAATATGCATTTGACGCATCTTCGTCTTTGTGGTTTGAATTCCGTCATTCTGTCATCGAAGTCCAGTAGGTTAGGGAGGCAACACTTATCTTCCTTAAATCCATGTTAGGGTTCTGTAGCAAAGTCCAGGTGCTCAACCAGTCTTTTCTGATAATCTTATCCCTTTCTCTGAGCAGTATACAAATAAGTGATACAGTCATACTTGGGTGTAAGGCACTGTCTCTGGTCTGTCCCCTTCCTGGTAAACCGGGACCACATTCGCTATCGTCCCGTCTGTCCAGTAGTGTCTTGGTCTCTCATGACATGTTCTAACTCTGTATTCTAATTTCACCCAATTTTCCACTCCTTTTAGTACTTATGGTGTATGTGTAATTACCTATTTGTAATTGCCTATTTGTAGCTACAGAGCATAGCTATGATCGTGGTGTCCCTTCTTTGAAAATTAGTTCGTCTTGTGTCTGTGTACTCACCTAGTTGTGGTTTAAGGGGTCGGGTCACAGCTCCTGGCCCCGCCTCTTCACTGGTCGCTACTAGGTCACTCTCCATGAGCTTTATCATACCTCTTCTTAAAGCTATGTATGGATCCTGCCTCTACTACATCACTTCCCGGACTATTCCACTTCCTGACAACTCTGTGACTGAAGAAATACTTCCTAACATCCCTGTGATTCATTTGAGTTTTCAACTTCCAAGAGTATGTGTGTACTTACCTAATTGTACTCAACTAATTGTGGTTGCAGGGGTCAAGACTTAGCTCCTGGCCCCGCCTCTTTACTGATCGTTACTGGGTCCTCTCTCTCCCTACTCCATGAGCTTTATCATACCTCGTCTTAAAGCTATGTATGGTTCCTGCCTCCACTACATCACTTGCTAAACTATTCCACTTCCTGACAACTCTATGGCTGAAGAAATACTTCCTAACATCTCTTTGACTCATCTGAGTCTTCAACTTCCAATTGTGACCCCTTGTTTCTGTGTCCCATCTCTGGAACATCCTGTCTCTGTCCACCTTGTCTATTCCTCGCAGTATTTTGTATGTCGTTATCATGTGTGTATGTGTGTGTGTGTTTGTACTCACCTATTTGTGGTTGCAGGGATCGATCCACAGCTCCTGGCACCGCATCTTCATGTGTGTGTGTTTAAAGTACAGGCACAGACACAGCAGCAGGTCTAGGTATGTCATACTAGGATCCCTGTACTGGCAGGTGCCTGGTAAGAGGGAGGAGGAGGAGGAGGTCCATCGGCCCTCAAAAGGAGAGCCTCTTCCTGGACGTTGACCCATCGGCCGCCTCTATTGCTGGGTACCAACGCTGCTTCTGTTGCTGTTACTGTTATTGGTGGTCCCGTTGCTGCTGCTCCTGTTGTTGTTGCTGTTGCTCCTCAGGAGGCAGCTGCGTTTCCTCCAGTTGTTGATGTTGCTGCTGCTCCTGTTGCTGTTGATCCATCTCCTGTTGTTGCTGCTCTTGTTGGCGTTCCTGTTGTTGTTGTTGCTGCTACTTCTGTTGCAGCTGTTGCTGCACACGTTCCTTGTTGTTGTTGCCGTTGTTCTTTTTACTGCATTTGAGCTTTCTGCAGCTGTTGCTTCTGTTATTGCTGCTACTGTTGATGCTTCTGCTGTTACTGTTACTGCTGATGCTTCTGCTGTTACTGCTGATGCTTCTGCTGTTACTGTTACTGCTGATGCTTCTGCTGTTACTGTTACTGCTGATGCTTCTGCTGTTACTGCTGATGCTTCTGCTGTTACTGTTACTGCTGATGCTTCTGCTGTTACTGTTGATGCTTCTGCTGTTACTGTTACTGCTGATGCTTCTGCTGTTACTGCTGATGCTTCTGCTGTTACTGTTACTGCTGATGCTTCTGCTGTTACTGTTGATGCTTCTGCTGTTACTGTTACTGCTGATGTTTCTGCTGTTACTGCTGATGCTTCTGCTGTTACTGTTACTGCTGATGCTTCTGCTGTTACTGCTGATGCTTCTGCTGTTACTGTTACTGATGATGCTTCTGCTGTTACTGTTACTGCTGATGCTTCTGCTGTTACTGTTGATGCTTCTGCTGTTACTGCTGATGCTTCTGCTGTTACTGCTGATGCTTCTGCTGTTACTGTTACTGCTGATGCTTCTGCTGTTACTGCTGATGCTTCTGCTGTTACTGCTGATGCTTCTGCTGTTACTGTTGATGCTTCTGCTGTTACTGTTACTGCTGATGCTTCTGCTGTTACTGCTGATGCTTCTGCTGTTACTGTTACTGCTGATGCTTCTGCTGTTACTGTTGATGCTTCTGCTGTTACTGTTACTGCTGATGCTTCTGCTGTTACTGCTGATGTTTCTGCTGTTACTGTTACTGCTGATGATTCTGCTGTTACTGTTGATGCTTCTGCTGTTACTGTTACTGCTGATGCTTCTGCTGTTACTGCTGATGCTTCTGCTGTTACTGCTGATGCTTCTGCTGTTACTGCTGATGCTTCTGCTGTTACTGTTGATGCTTCTGCTGTTACTGTTACTGCTGATGCTTCTGCTGTTACTGCTGATGCTTCTGCTGTTACTGTTACTGCTGATGCTTCTGCTGTTACTGTTGATGCTTCTGCTGTTACTGTTGATGCTTCTGCTGTTACTGTTACTGCTGATGCTTCTGCTGTTACTGCTGATGTTTCTGCTGTTACTGTTACTGCTGATGCTTCTGCTGTTACTGCTGATGCTTCTGCTGTTACTGTTACTGCTGATGCTTCTGCTGTTACTGTTGATGCTTCTGCTGTTACTGCTGATGCTTCTGCTGTTACTGCTGATGCTTCTGCTGTTACTGCTGATGCTTCTGCTGTTACTGTTGATGCTTCTGCTGTTACTGTTACTGCTGATGCTTCTGCTGTTACTGCTGATGCTTCTGCTGTTACTGCTGATGCTTCTGCTGTTACTGTTACTGATGATGCTTCTGCTGTTACTGTTGATGCTTCTGCTGTTACTGCTGATGCTTCTGCTGTTACTGCTGATGCTTCTGCTGTTACTGTTGATGCTTCTGCTGTTACTGCTGATGCTTCTGCTGTTACTGCTGATGCTTCTGCTGTTACTGTTACTGCTGATGCTTCTGCTGTTACAGCTGATGCTTCTGCTGTTACTGCTGATGCTTCTGCTGTTACTGCTGATGCTTCTGCTGTTACTGCTGATGCTTCTGCTGTTACTGCTGATGCTTCTGCTGTTACTGCTGATGCTTCTGCTGTTACTGCTGATGCTTCTGCTGTTACTGCTGATGCTTCTGCTGTTACTGCTGATGCTTCTGCTGTTACTGCTGATGCTTCTGCTGTTACTGCTGATGCTTCTGCTGTTACTGCTGATGCTTCTGCTGTTACTGCTACTGTTAATGCTTCTGTTGTTATTGCTACTGCTGTTGCTTCCGTTGCTGATGTTGCTGTTTTTGCTGTTCTATTAGTTTCTGTTTTTTCTGCTCCTGCTTTTGTTATCCTTGCTTTTTCTGTTGCTGCTGTTGTATATATAATGGTGTCTGACTGTTGTTTTCCATTACTGGGTTGTAGATTCCGAGGGAGGCGGGATGGGTGGTGGTGGTGTGGGTGGTGGTGTGGGTGGTGGTGTGGGTGGTGGTGCGGGTGGTGGTGTGGGTGGTGGTGTGGGTGGTGGTACTCACCTAATTGTACTCACCTAATTGTGGTTGCAGGGGTCGATACTCAGCTCCTGGCCCCGCCTCTTCGCTGTCTGCTACTGGGTCTCTGCTCTCCCTGCTCCATGAGCTTTATCATACCTTGTCTTAAAACTATGTATGGTTCCTGCCTCCACTATATCTTTCTCTAGACTATTCCACTTCCTGACTACTCTGTGGCTGAAGAAATGCTTCCTAACATCCCTTTGACTCATCTGAGTCTTCAGCTTCCAGTTGTGTCCCCTTGTTTCTGTGTTCCCTCTCTGGAACATCCTGGCACTGTCTACCTTGTCAGTTCTCCGCAGTATTTTGTATGTCGTTATCATGTCTCCTCTGACCCTTCTTTCTTCCAGTGTTGTTAGTCCTATTTCCCTCAACCTTTCTTCATAAGACAGACCCCTGAGTTGTGGAACTAACCTTGTCGCAAACCTTTGCACTTTCTCTAGTTTCCTTACGTGCTTGACCAGGTGTGGGTTCCAGACTGGTGCTGCATATTCTAGTATGGGCCTGACGTACACGGTATACAGTGTCTTGAACGATTCCTTGTTAAGGTAATCTTAGGTGTGGGTGGTGTGGGTGGTGGTGTGGGTGGTGTTGGTGGTGGTGTGAGTGGTGGAGTGGGTGGTGTGTGGGTGGTGGTGTGGATGGTGGTGTGAGTGGTAGGTGGGTGGTGGTGTGGTGGTGGTGTGGGTGTGGTGGAGTGGTGGAGTGGGTGGTGGTGTGGGTGGTTGTGGTGGTGGTGTGGTGGTGGGTGGTGGTGGGTGGTGGAGGTGTGGGTGGTTGTGGTGGGTGGTGGTGTGGGTGTGGTGTGGGTGGTGGTTGTGTGGTGGTGGGGTGGTGGTGAGGTGGTGGTGTGGGTGGTGGTGTGGGTGGTGGTGTGGGTGGTGGAGTGGGTGGTGGTGTGGGTGGTGGTGTGGATGGTGGAGATGGTGGTGGTGTGGGTGGTGGTGTGGATGGTGGTGTGGGTGGTGGTGTGGGTGGTGTTGTCTGCGGTAAAGAGTGTAGGTGGTGGTGGTGCCGGCGATCGGGGTGGGCGGTGGTTGGGTGGTAGAGTTGTCTTAGGTGGGGTGGGTTGACGAGTTGCAGGGTGGGGGTGCATGGTACAAGGTGGGCTAGATAGTTCCAGCAGGTGGCTGTGGTGGTGGGTCTCACCTGGTCTCTGGTACTCAGCTGGGCAGCGAGTGGGTAGGGGTGGGTGGTGGATAGGTGGGCGAGTGATGAGTATGTGGTGAGTGTTTGGTACAAGGGGGTGCCAACAATTATATATGTATATAGATATATATATATATATATATATATATATGTATATATATAATAACATATATATATATATATATATATATATATATATATATATATATATATATATATATATATATATATATATATATATATATATATATATATATTTGTGAATGAATGTTGTCCCTCGTTGTGTGACTTCATGACACCATCACCTCTGACTCTCCAGGAATGCAGTCATGAAGATCTGACATTAAGATACAGGGAGACCTCAGGTCAGGTCAGTCTTTCTGGAGAAGATGCAAAAAAAAAAAAAAAGGAACATGTTGTCCAGGTCAGTTGACCTCATCGAGGTCAACCAGTGGTCGAACTTACACCAAGGTGGAGTCAATCTCTCAGTGCAACCTAGTGTTTCACCAACTGCGAGCCAGCTGCACCACCACGCAACTCTGAGAGCCACTGGTTCAAGCCAGCTGCGCCCCAGCTGCACCGCCGCGCAGCTCTGGTAAACACCACATTAGAAGAAAACAAACAATACCGGAGATAATATGTTTGCCCGATACACCGTTGAGAGGAACTCCTTGATGTTTGTCCCCGTGACAGCCGCCCTCATCACCAACCACTCTCGCCTCTCATCTTTCCGGCCATCACCAACAGCCTGAGTGGTCAAAAATGACCCATTCGAGAATAGTACTTCGTACTACTACAACAACTACTATTACTACAACAACAACAACAACAACAACAACAACAACTACTACTACTACTACTACTACTACTACTATTACTACTACAACAACAACAACAACAACAACAACAACAACAACTACTACTACTACTACTACTACTACTACTACTACTACTACTACTACTATTACTACTACTACTATAACTACAACAACAACTACTACTACTACTACTATTGCAACAGCAACAACAACTACTACTACTACTACTACTTTGAATTATTATTATGTGAGTAAAGTACCTGCATTATTACGAGCAAGTAATTTGGGTGAGATAAGTGGGACTTAGTCACAGTAGGTCGCCAAACTGTCACTCCCTCGATGCCCACTCCCTACCACTCCCTACAACTCCCTACCTCTCCCACAAAAAGCTAGACCTAACATTAAATTTATAATTGCAATATTAAAACCAGCTACTCTGGCAAATGAAACGGGTGTGGACTGTATATATGATTAGGCTTGCTGGGAACACAGAATATAATTATTGTACATAAATTAAAATAGTGTTATTAGAGAGGAAATTCGTATTACCACCTACCATTTGTCACAGGAAGACACTTAATGCTGTGGAACACACCCTAATACACCCTAACACACCCTAGCAGCTAGAATTTACGATGGCCAATGCAAACACTACTGTACATTATGGGTAAGCATCACTTAGCTAAGGTGTGTTGCAGGGAGAATTGGTGTTCCCTATTTTTCCATCTTGGTTGCCAAATTGTAAGGGTTTTCCACACTATTTATCCCAATTCTTCAGCAGGAACGTGTCAGCAATTTCTAAATTACGGATTGAGGCTGATATACACCAACTGGCCTTCGAGAACGCCTGATTACATTGCACAAATCAGTCCAGTGTTCACACATCAAATTCATTATGGCGTCTCCCTTCCGGCGTCACTACTGGCTGTTCTACATCCCCCCCACTCCAAATTTCTCGAAAAGGTCAAATCAGCATCATATTTAATTTCAGACTTTACACGTCTCTTCTTTTCATCTGTGGACCAGAGCTGGTATTGGTATCACCTGAGGTGATATTTCAGGTATCAGTTGGTGTGTAGGATCCATATAAGTATATTACACCACGATAACCAGTCTTACGAAATGACCACTTTTCGGTCCGTCTGGACCATCGTCAAGTCAAACCCAAACGAAAAGAGAACAGAGAAGGCCATACTCCCGCCGGTGCTTCACAGCAGCCACGGTACTGTGACTTTTGTTCTTCATGCTGACCTTTACCCAAGGAGCAGCGTAGTCTCACTGCTTGATGCCTATGTTGCGGTACAGAGAAATGTGCTGCATATCGATGCTCTTTTTCACTCAGATTTTAGAGAAGGATCCTATTATTGAATTCCAAGTTAAGTTATATACATTCCATGGTCTATTAAAGCACGAATCCGTCCCATTCACGTAATAGTTTTAAATTAGGTTAAGAGGAAAACAAGCTCATTGTTTTAGTGGAAAAAAAACAGAGCAATGTTGAAGGTATCTCACGCGTTTGATGTCAACACAGCTGGTGTCAACACAGCTGGTGTCAACACAGCTGGTGTCAACACAGCTGGTGTCAACACAGCTGGTGTCAAAACAGCTGGTGTCAACACACCGGCAAGGCCTACAATGCATAATTAACTAAATGGCCTTCAGTAATAATTTAGCATTTTTATGAATTTCAACGCAATAATTATACACGCAGATCCCCTTTAAATTGATTCTGTATATGAAGATTTGGGGGGACTAACTCTGATTCCTGAAGGACGTTTCTACTGTTACACTCTGCCTTCTATTCACTAAGCATTTCTCTATCCACTTGAGTAACGCGCTTGCTACCCGTAAGTAACGTGACACTACCCTTTCCCTGTTCTTGCAGTTTACGTAGCACGCTCGTGTGTGGTAAGGTGTCAAATGCTTTCTTATAGTCTAGGAAGACAACGGAATCAGGTCACTTTGCCTGAGGTTTTTTTTGAGGTTATCCTGGGTAATTTACACTATGTGTGATAATTGTGCTTATGTGTACCTGTGCCTAAATAAACTTACTTACACAGTATACACGCTCAGCTTCGACTGCGTTTCTGGCGCTCTGTTACAGAACTCTAAGAGATATTAAAGAATATAATTGCCAGCTCTGCGCTTGCGTGCGTGTGTGTGTGTGTGTGAGTGCTGTGTGTGTGTGTGTGTGTGTGTGTGTGTGTGTGTGTGTGTGTGAGTGTGTGTGTGTGTGTGTGTGCGTGCAGGTGGTGTCAGCACCCACCAGGAAGAGGTTCTGTGGCTCACTTGTTTACACAGTGTTGTATCTGGTCTCCCCCGTCCCCTGCCACTCCCACATCCATCAAACTCCTCCCTCCTATATACATACCACGTCTCTGATGTTCAGCTTACTGTAATATGCACCCCATAGCCACCCTGTGGATGGTAGTCAAGTGGTTACACAGGACCACAATGTGTCCAGGGACTGGGCCACAAATTTTTGATAGCTAAACAGCTTACAGTGGCACTGTACTATATGTTTACAAATTAATGAACTCTTAACATTCGTAATGAGTGCCGAATAGGTAAAATTGGTCAATTAGCAAGAACTCATTTAAAATTAGGTCCTTTCTAAAATTTTCTCTTATACGTTTAAAGATTTTTTTTTTCATTTATGTTAATGTAAAAAATAATAATTTTGTACCAAAAGAACCTTAGGAAACTTACCTAACCTTATTATAACAAGATCAATTTAATTTAGCATAATCCAACTAAATATATTTTAGATAAGTTTACAATAATTTAATAATAAACAAACACAATGAAATATATTTTTTCGTTAGGTTCAGAATGATTTTTGCTAAATTATTGCACACAAATTTTCGCTTGCCTTATTCAGCAAGAAGAGCGTTGCTATTTAAGCCAAAATAGCAAATTTTACTTATTCGGCACGACATATATTTATATATATATATACACGGACAGGTAAGTGTTGTCAAGGACCATATATGGTTGGTTTCATTTTTGGTTATTCGATAAAAAAAGCATGTAACAGACTGAGTTCCGCGCTCAGAGGATAAAGAGCAGATTTATCACGTATTAAACACGTGCCAACACAGACTAAACATGGGCTAAAACCAGAACAAACACCTGCCCAAAACAAGCCCAGACACACACACACACACACACACACACACACACATACACACACACAAACACATATGCAGCACCAGTCTGGAACCCACACCTGGTCAAGCACGTAAAGAAACTAGAGAAAGTGCAAAGGTTTGCGACAAGGTTAGTTCCACAACTCAGGGGTCTGTCTTATGAAGAAAGATTGAGGGAAATAGGACTAACAACACTGGAGGAAAGAAGGGTCAGAGGAGACATGATAACGACATACGAAATACTGCGGGGAATTGACAAGGTAGACAGTGACAGGATGTTTCAGAGAGGGAACACAGAAACAAGGGGACACAACTGGAAGCTGAGGACTCAGATGAGTCAAAGGGATGTCAGGAAGCATTTCTTCAGCCACAGAGTAGTCAGGAAGTGGAATAGTCTAGAGAAAGATATAGTGGAGGCAGGAACCATACATAGTTTTAAGACAAGGTATGATAAAGCTCATGGAGCAGGGAGAGCAGAGACCCAGTAGCAGACAGCGAAGAGGCGGGGCCAGGAGCTGAGTCTCGACCCCTGCAACCACAATTAGGTGAGTACAATTAGGTGAGTACAAACACAAACACACACACATAAACACACACACACATACACATACATACATACATACATACATACATACATACATACATACATACATACATACATACATACATACATACATACATACATACATACACACACATACACACACACACATAAACACACACAAACACACACACATACACACACACATACACATACATACATACATACATACATACATACATACATACATACATACATACATACATACATACATACATACATACATACATACAACATACACACACACATACATACACACACACATACACACACACACACACATACATACACACAACTTATTCATAAATGCAGTGACTCATTTTATCATTCCTTGTGTCCAGACTCAGCTATTCACACCTGTCTCCTTGTAAATATATATGTCGTAGGCTCCTTACATCTTTTGTAGATGGCTCCTTCTTTCTGCTGATGTAGGTACTCTCTGTCAGTTCTGTTAGGTTCCATGTAGTTGTTCTTGGACTCCTTGTGTTTGTTGTTGTACCTTTGGGGGTATAGGCTCCTTGGAGGTATAGGTTCCTCGAGGGTATATGTTCCTTGAGGATATAAGTTCTTTGAAGGTATAGGTTTCTTGGGAGAACAGGTTTCTGGAAGGTCCAGGTTTCTTACATTATTTACAGTTCTTCACATGGTGAGAGGCTGCTGCAACATCCACCTGATCTCAGCGCATGACTGAAAAAACAATTAATTCATTCATAATAAAACTCGCAGCACCGTGGCTGGAACAACTCGCACTTGATCCACAAACTGCAAGTGCAAACTGTAGTGTTGACTTGTCGACCCCTGCAACCACAATTAGGTGAGGTGAGTACTTGGCCAATATCCACAGTTCCAACATGTGGATTGAGTGTGAGACACTCCATTGTCTGTGTGAATGGAGTGGGAGCTTTCAATATCTGCTAGTGTACTCTTGGGACTTTTTTATTAACATTTGCTGGTGTACTGGGCGTATAACAGTAATACGTCAGTCTGCCCTTCCTCCACTCTAGCAGGTTACGAGGCAGGAAAGTGCCGTGGGAAGTGCAGGATTCCTATGCAGGCCGTCGACTCCACCACCATCCAAGCCTTGGTCATGACCCGCCTGCATGAGTCACAGACAATGCATCATGACACAATGTATGGTCTAAAGGACACTTTGTAAACTGCAGGACACATGCAGTGGATCGTGACATTCTGCATACCCTACGGGACATGTTTTGTGAAATGCACGAATGTCAAGAAGCAAGTGCCCCTTCTTAGAGATAACAAGAAGGATTCAGAGATAATAAGAAGGATCCATAGAAAGTACAGAGGATCCAGAGATAACAAGGGAGGAGCAAGATATAAAAAGGGAGGATTCAAAGATAATAAGGGAGAATCAAGAGATAAAGAGGGAGGATGCAAAGATAACGAGGGAGGATTCAACAATAACAAGGAGGGATTCAGTGATAACAAGGGGTAGATCCAGAAATAATAAGAGAGGATCCAGAGATAGCAAGGACTTCAGAGACATCAGGCATAACATCACACGAAGTTAAGATGTGATCGCTTACGCCACGGATAACATTGCGTGAGGGTTGTGTTGTGATCGGTTACACCACAAATAACGACACACGAGGCTGTGTTGTGATCAGTTACACCACAAATAACGACACACGAGGCTGTGTTGTGATCGGTTACACAACAAATAACGACACACGAGGCTGTGTTGTGATCGGTTACACCACAAACATCACACGAGGCTATGATGTGATCGCTTGCATCGCAAATGACAACACAGGAAGCTGAACTACAAATAACAACACATGAAGCTGTGTTGTGATCGCTTACACCAAAGTTATTATTCAACAATGTCAGCAAACACGGCGGGGAGGCAACATCAGACTCCGTCTAGACACTGAAAAGGAAATCTTCATCCATTCACCCCGAAACTGATTATATATCACATTCATTGTAAAACACGATGCAATATCCCGGTCTTACCAAGGCTGCAGTGCAAGGTTGAAATTATATCAGCAGTGTGGAGAGATGCAATTAATATTTCTGTTACGTAACCTTAGGAATTAATAGACGCAAGAATTTTTTTTCATTATTATTGTTGTTACTCTTACTGAAGTTGCTGCTGTTGTTAATAATAATAATAATAATAATAATAATAATAATAATAATAATAATAATAATAATAATAATAATAGGTGGATGGAGAAGGGAGAGTCGGGAGAAGGGAAGAGGAGGGAGGAGGGAAGAGGAGGAAGGAGGGAAGATGAGGGAGGAGGGGCGGGGCAGGAGGAGTTACAGGGAGGTAGGATCAGCTTGATAAAATAAACAGGTGTGTGTCCCATGTGTTCACTGGTGACAGTGACGAATGGTAGAGGCAGGTGGTGGAAGCAGGTGGTGGAAGCAGGTGGTGGAGGCTACTGGAGTTCAACCTAAGTGATGATGATAGTATCAACAGACCTGAGGACGAGTACCACCTGAGATGGAGGCCAGAAGAAGAGTACCAAATGAAAGGGAGGCCAGAGGAAGAGTACCACCTGAGAGGTGTGCACATGATACCAGACCTCTCTCTCGAGGCCCACATAAACAATAACATCGGTGGCATATGCAGAACTGGCTATTGCGAGAACATCCTTCAGGCATCTGAATAATGAGGCATTCAGAGCAGTGTACACGTCTTACCTAAGACCAGTACTAGGGTACGCAGCGCCAGAATGGAATTCTCATCACTGAGATCAGCAAGACCAATATTAGAGTGCGCAGCACCAGCGCAGAAACCCCTGCCCCTATCATCAGGCATAACGAAGAAAATACGAGAAAGTTCAGAAGTTTGCTACAAGGCTTGTTCCATAGCTACAAGAGCTACGTCACTAGAGAGCCAGAAAATACCTGACTAAACATTCTAAGGTGTTCGGATGGACACACTTTCGGAATTAAGTCACTTTGTCTGACTTTTTACTGGGGTTATCCTAGGTAATTGTACTTATGTGTACCTGTGCCTAAATAAACTTACTTAAACTTAACATAACGAAGGGACACAACCGGAGGCTGGAAGTTCAGATGAACCACAGGGCCGTAAAAATAGTCTTGAGTAATACTTGGAGTCGTTTCCAGAGGTCACCGCCCCCGAGGCCCGGTCCCAGATCAGGCCTCCTGGTTGCTGGCCTGATCGATCAAGCTGTTAGTGCTTGCAGTCCGATATAAGAACTGGAATGCATTATGAGGGGATGTACTGGAGGCCAACTCAATGCATGAATCCAGAAGTAAATAAGAGACTCCAGAAGAACAGGGAGTAAGTCACAACAGGTAATCCAAACGCATAAACAAGGACCAAGAACTCAGTCTTCCTTCATCCCTCCTCCTACATACACAACCAGGTGAACACACACACACACACACACACACACACACACACACACACACACACACACACACACACACACACACACACACACACACACACACAGGAGCTGTGAATCGACCCCTGCAAGCACAAATAGGTGAGCACACACACACACAGGAGCTGTGAATCGACCCCTGCAAGCACAAATAGGTGAGCACACACACACAGATCATAGTACCACAACGAGACATCTCTAGGAACCAGGAGGCAGACGTCCTTCAAACCCAAATAAAACAATGTATGGCAGTGTTGGGCAGGTCGCGCCATCCATCACAGTCTTGGCCCAGGATTCCTCCTCTCACCAAACACTGATTGGTATGCTGAACACCCGACGGGTCCCCCAGCTTAATCAAGACACACTCGACTGGTCCCCCAGCTTAATCAAGACACACTCGACTGGTCCCCCAGCTTAATCAAGACACACTCGACTGGTCCCCCAGCTTAATCAAGACACTCGACTGGTCCCCCAGCTTAATCAAGACACTCGACTGGTCCCCCAGCTTAATCAAGACACTCGACTGGTCCTCCAGCTTAATCAAGACACTCGACTGGTCCTCCAGCTTAATCAAGACACTCGACTGGTCCCCCAGCTTAATCAAGACACTCGACGGGTCCCCCAGCTTAATCAAGACACTCGACTGGTCCTCCAGCTTAATCAAGACACTTGACTGGTCCTCTAGCTTAATCAAGACACTCGACTGGTCCCCCAGCTTAATCAAGACACACTCGACTGGTCCCCCAGCTTAATCAAGACACACTCGACTGGTCCTCCAGCTTAATCAAGACACACTCGACTGGTCCCCAAGCTTAATCAAGACACTCGACTGGTCCCCCATCTTAATCAAGACACACTCGACTGGTCCTCCAGCTTAATCAAGACACACTCGACTGGTCCCCCAGCTTAATCAAGACACTCGACTGGTCCCCCAGCTTAATCAAGACACTCGACTGGTCCCCCAGCTTAATCAAGACACACTCGACTGGTCCTCCAGCTTAATCAAGACACTCGACTGGTCCTCCAGCTTAATCAAGACACACTCGACTGGTCCTCCAGCTTAATCAAGACACACTCGACTGGTCCTCCAGCTTAATCAAGACACAATCGACTGGTCTTCCAGCTTAATCAAGACACACTCGACTGGTCCCCCAGCTTAATCAAGACACAATCGACTGGTCCTCCAGCTTAATCAAGACACAATCGACTGGTCCTCCAGCTTAATCAAGACACAATCGACTGGTCCTCCAGCTTAATCAAGACACACTCGACTGGTCCCCCAGCTTAATCAAGACACAATCGACTGGTCCTCCAGCTTAATCAAGACACAATCGACTGGTCCTCCAGCTTAATCAAGACACACTCGACTGGTCCTCCAGCTTAATCAAGACACACTCGACTGGTCCTCCAGCTTAATCAAGACACAATCGACTGGTCCTCCAGCTTAATCAAGACACACTCGACTGGTCCCCCAGCTTAATCAAGACACAATCGACTGGTCCTCCAGCTTAATCAAGACACAATCGACTGGTCCTCCAGCTAATCAAGACACACTCGACTGGTCCTCCAGCTTAATCAAGACACACTCGACTGGTCCTCCAGCTTAATCAAGACACAATCGACTGGTCCTCCAGCTTAATCAAGACACACTCGACTGGTCCTCCAGCTTAATCAAGACACAATCGACTGGTCCTCCAGCTTAATCAAGACACACTCGACTGGTCCTCCAGCTTAATCAAGACACACTCGACTGGTCCCCCAGCTTAATCAAGACACAATCGACTGGTCCTCCAGCTTAATCAAGACACAATCGACTGGTCCTCCAGCTTAATCAAGACACACTCGACTGGTCCTCCAGCTTAATCAAGACACAATCGACTGGTCCTCCAGCTAATCAAGACACAATCGACTGGTCCTCCAGCAATCAAGACACACTCGACTGGTCCTCCAGCTTAATCAAGACACAATCGACTGGTCCTCCAGCTTAATCAAGACACAATCGACTGGTCCCCAGCTTAATCAAGACACAATCGACTGGTCCCCCAGCTTAATCAAGACACAATCGACTGGTCCTCCAGCTTAATCAAGACACAATCGACTGGTCCTCTAGCTTAATCAAGACACACTCGACTGGTCCTCCAGCTTAATCAAGACACACTCGACTGGTCCCCCAGCTTAATCAAGACAATCGACTGGTCCTCCAGCTTAATCAAGACACACTCGACTGGTCCTCCAGCTTAATCAAGACACTCGACTGGTCCCCAGCTTAATCAAGACACAATCGACTGGTCCTCCAGCTTAATCAAGACACACTCGACTGGTCCTCCAGCTTAATCAAGACACTTCACTGGTCCTCCAGCTTAATCAAGACACTCGATTGGTCCCCCAGCTTAATCAAGACACACTCGACTGGTCCCCCAGCTTAATCAAGACACACTCGACTGGTCCTCCAGCTTAATCAAGACACTCGACTGGTCCCCCAGCTTAATCAAGACACACTCGACTGGTCCTCCAGCTTAATCAAGACACTCGACTGGTCCTCCAGCTTAATCAAGACACTCGACTGGTCCTCCAGCTTAATCAAGACACTCGACTGGTCCCCCAGCTTAATCAAGACACACTCGACTGGTCCTCCAGCTTAATCAAGACACTCGACTGGTCCTCCAGCTTAATCAAGACACTCGACTTGTCCTCCAGCTTAATCAAGACACTCGACTGGTCCTCCAGCTTAATCAAGACACACTCGACTGGTCCTCCAGCTTAATCAAGACACTCGACTGGTCCTCCAGCTTAATCAAGACACTCGACTGGTCCTCCAGCTTAATCAAGACACACTCGACTGGTCCTCCAGCTAATCAAGACACTCGACTGGTCCCCAGCTTAATAAGACACTCGACTGGTCCCCAGCTTAATCAAGACACTCGACTGGTCCTCCAGCAATCAAGACCACTCGACTGGTCCTCCAGCAATCAAGACACTCGACTGGTCCTCCAGCAATCAAGACACTCGACTGGTCCCCAGCTTAATCAAGACACACTCGACTGGTCCCCAGCAATCAAGACACTCGACTGGTCCCCAGCTAATCAAACACTCGACTGTCCTCCAGCAATCAAGAACTCGACTGGTCCTCCAGCTAATCAAGACACTCGACTGGTCCCCAGCTTAATCAAGACACTCGACTGGTCCCCAGCTTAATCAAGACACTCGACTGGTCCCAGCAATCAAGACACTCGACTGGTCCTCCAGCAATCAAGAACTCGACTGGTCCTCCAGCTTAATCAAGACACTCGACTGGTCCTCCAGCAATCAAGACACTCGACTGGTCCTCCAGCTAATCAAGACACACTCGACTGGTCCTCCAGCTTAATCAAGACACTCGACTGGTCCTCCAGCTTAATCAAGACACTCGACTGGTCCCCAGCTTAATCAAGACACACTCGACTGGTCCCCAGCTTAATCAAGACACTCGACTGGTCCCCAGCAATCAAGACACTCGACTGGTCCTCCAGCAATCAAGACACTCGACTGGTCCTCCAGCTTAATCAAGACACTCGACTGGTCCCCAGCTTAATCAAGACACTCGACTGGTCCCCAGCAATCAAGACACTCGACTGGTCCCAGCTTAATCAAGACCTCCGCGGTTCCTTCCAGCAATCAAACACTCGACTGGTCCCCAGCTTAATCAAGACACTCGACTGGTCCTCCAGCTTAATCAAGACACTCGACTGGTCCTCAGCTTAATCAAGACACTCGACTGGTCCCCAGCTTAATCAAACACTCGACTGGTCTCAGCAATCAAGACACTCACTGGTCCCCAGCTAATCAAGACACCTCGACTGGTCCCCAGCTTAATCAAGACACTCGACTGGTCCCCAGCTAATCAAGACACTCGACTGGTCCCCAGCTAATCAAGACACTCGACTGGTCCCCAGCTAATCAAGACCTCGACTGGTCCCCAGCAATCAAGACACTCGACTGGTCCTCAGCTAATCAAGACACTCGACTGGTCCCCACAATCAAGACCTCGACTGGTCCCAGCAATCAAGACCTCGACTGGTCCCCAGCTAATCAAGACACTCGACTGGTCCCCAGCAATCAAGACACTCGACTGGTCCTCCAGCTTAATCAAGACACACTCGCTGGTCCCCAGCAATCAAGACATGACTGGTCCCCAGCAATCAAGACCTCGACTGGTCCCCAGCAATCAAGAACCTCGACTGGTCCCCCAGCAATCAAGACACTCGACTGGTCCCAGCAATCAAGACACTCGACTGGTCCTCCAGCAATCAAGACCTCGACTGGTCCCCCAGCTTAATCAAGACACACTCGACTGGTCCCCGCAATCAAGAACTCGACTGGTCCCCAGCAATCAAGACCTCGACTGGTCCTCAGCAATCAAGACACACTCGACTGGTCCCAGCAATCAAGACACTCGACTGGTCCCCAGCTTAATCAAGACACTCGACTGGTCCTCCAGCTTAATCAAGACACACTCGACTGGTCCCCCAGCTTAATCAAGACACTCGACTGGTCCCCAGCTTAATCAAGACACTCGACTGGTCCTCCAGCTTAATCAAGACACTCGACTGGTCCCAGCAATCAAGACACTCGACTGGTCCAGCAATCAAGACACACTCGACTGGTCCTCCAGCTTAATCAAGACACTCGACTGGTCCTCCAGCTTAATCAAGACACACTCGACTGGTCCTCCAGCAATCAAGACACTCGACTGGTCCTCCAGCTTAATCAAGACACTCGACTGGTCCTCCAGCTTAATCAAGACACACTCGACTGGTCCTCCAGCTTAATCAAGACACTCGACTGGTCCTCCAGCTTAATCAAGACACACTCGACTGGTCCTCCAGCTTAATCAAGACACTCGACTGGTCCCCCAGCTTAATCAAGACACTCGACTGGTCCCAGCTTAATCAAGACACACTCGACTGGTCCACCAGCTTAATCAAGACACTCGACTGGTCGCCCAGCTTAATCAAGACACTCGACTGGTCCTCCAGCTTAATCAAGCACACTCGACTGGTCCCCAGCTAATCAAGACACACTCGACTGGTCCTCCAGCTTAATCAAGACACTCGACTGGTCCTCCAGCTTAATCAAGACACTCGACTGGTCCCCAGCTATCGACATGACGCCGCTTAATCAAGACACTCGACTGGTCCTCCAGCAATCAAGACACACTCGACTGGTCCTCCAGCTTAATCAAGACACTCGACTGGTCCTCAGCAATCAAGACACACTCGACTGGTCCTCCAGCTTAATCAAGACACTCGACTGGTCCTCCAGCTTAATCAAGACACACTCGACTGGTCCTCCAGCTTAATCAAGACACACTCGACTGGTCCTCCAGCTTAATCAAGACACTCGACTGGTCCTCCAGCTTAATCAAGACACTCGACTGGTCCCCCAGCTTAATCAAGACACTCGACTGGTCCCCCAGCTTAATTAAGACACTCGACTGGTCCCCAGCTTAATCAAGACCTCGACTGGTCCTCAGCATATCAAGACTCGACTGGTCCTCCAGCAATCAAGACACTCGAGCTGGTCCCAAGCTAATCAAGACACTCGACTGGTACTTTAAGGCTCCAGCTTAATCAAGACACTCGACTGGTCCTCCAGCAATGCAAGACATCGTCTGGTCCGCCAGCTTAATCAGGAACTCGACTGTCCTCCAGCTAATCAAGACAATCGACTGGTCACTCCAGCTATATCAAGACACCTCGGACTGGTCCCAGCTTAATCAAGACACTCGACTGGTCCTCCAGCTTAATCAAGACACACTCGACTGGTCCTCCAGCTTAATCAAGACACACTCGACTGGTCCTCCAGCTTAATCAAGACACACTCGACTGGTCCTCCAGCTTAATCAAGACACTCGACTGGTCCTCCAGCTTAATCAAGACACTCGACTGGTCCTCCAGCTTAATCAAGACACTCGACTGGTCCTCCAGCTAATCAAGACACACTCGACATCAACTCGTGGGACTTGAAGGGCATCTACTTAGAAAAAGGCGAAAGTATATTTTACTTGGGGGGAACCAGAAGGCATTTACTCAGGGGACCCAGAAGGGTACCCATCCATGAAGTGACCACTTAGAAGGGTATCCAGGGAGCCCTGGAATAGTATCAAGTCACCATGAGAGTACATGGTAGGTGGCAAGTGTAAGCTCATGAAGGACTGCTTGTTGATCACGCAAGAGGAGTGGGTTGTGCATGTTGCAGGTGGGATGGAGGTGCATGTTGCAGGTGGGATGGAGGTGCATATTCAGGTGGGATGGAGGTGCATGTTGCAGGTGGGATGGAGGTGCATGTTGCAGGTGGATGGGGTGCATGTTGCAGGTGAGATGTAGGTGCATGTTGCAGGTGGGATGGAGGTGCATGTTGCAGGTGGGATGGAGGTGCATGTTGCAGGTGGGATGGAGGTGCATATTGCAGGTGAGATGTAGGTGCATGTTGCAGGTGGGATGGAGGTGCATGTTGCAGGTGGGATGGAGTGCATGTTGCAGGTGGGATGGAGGTGCATATTGCAGGTGAGATGGAGGTGCATATTGCAGGTGGGATGGAGGTGCATGTTGCAGGTGGGATGGAGTGCATGTTGCAGGTGGGATGGAGGTGCATGTTGCAGGTGGGATGGAGGTGCATGTTGCAGGTGAATGGAGGTGCATGTTGCAGGTGGGATGGAGGTGCATGTTGCAGGTGAGATGGAGGTGCATATTGCATGTGGGATGGAGGTGCATGTTGCAGGTGGGATGGAGGTGCATGTTGCAGGTGAGATGGAGGTGCATATTGCAGGTGTGATGGAGGTGCATGTTGCAGGTGGGCTGGAGGTGCATGTTGCAAGTGGGATGGAAGTGCATGTTGCAGGTGGGATGGAGGTGCATATTGCAGGTGGGATGGAGGTGCATGTTACAGGTGGGCTGGAGGTGCATACTGCAAGTGAGATGGAAGTGCATGTTGCAGGTGGGATGGAAGTGCATGTTGCAGGTGGGATGGAAGTGCATGTTGCAGGTGGGATGGAAGTGCATGTTGCAGGTGGGATGGAAGTGCATGTTGCAGGTGGGATGGAAGTCATGTTGTAGATGGGATGAAGGTGCATGTTGCAGGTGGGATGTAAGTGCATGTTGTAGGTGGGATGTAGTGCATGTTGCAGGTGAGATGGAGGTGCATGTGGGATGGAAGTGCATGTTGCAGGTGGGATGAAGGTGCATGTTGCAGGTGAGATGGAGGTGATGCCCTTCAAGTCCCACGAGTTGATGTCGAGGTGGAATAGCTATATATTACTCAGATCAACTTTAATGTATCAATAACTCTTGCACAAGGGATGAGCATGGAGAATATATTATAGCTAAATTTAAATCAAAAGACCTGCAAAAACCCCTCACAGTGATAAACATCTACAGATTACCCCAGTCTAACATTCACCACTTTAGTGAAAAATTAGGAAACCTGATAACTGATGCTCACATAAACAAAGACCATTTCCTGCTCACAGGAGATTTCAACATAAATCTCCTACATGACCAGGACCCACAGGTAACAGAATTCACAAACACTATGAGCAACTGCTTGTTACTACCAACAATATTAAAACCTACAAGAATCTCTGAGACTAGTATCTCATTATTAGACCACATCTGGACTAACACTATATCCCCTCTAAAATCAGGCATAATCACAGATAACACCACAGACCCCTACCCTACCTTTCTCATAACCAACCTAGGTAAATTGCCCCAAGATATTACAAAAGTTACCTTCAGACTACATAACGAGTCAGCTGTTAATAACTTTATAACAGCTATGATTAACATCAACTGGAATAATGAGTTAGAAACATATTCAGATACTAATGAATGCATCAAGAATTTCCTTAAAAAAACCCACCACCTCTATAACAAACATTGCCCTAAAAAAACTAAACAGATCACAGCTAAGAGACTCAACAATCCCTGGCTAACACCCAGCATCCTTAAATCCATTAACAAAAGGCACCAATATGAAAAACAATACAGAAGGGGTCTAATAACCAGAGACAATCCAAACGCTACTCATCAATACTTACCAGCCTGATAAGAAGATCAACAAAATTGTATTATGAAAACAGACTACATAACATAAAAGGTGATATGAAAAGACCTGGAAAACCCTATCTGCAATTCTAGGAAATAAAAAAGATATCCAAGAACAATACCATCAAATTATCAAAAACAGACGAACCCCTACTCTCACCAACTGAGACAGCAAACAGACTTAATGTTTTCTTCTCCACCATAGGAAAGAATCTAGCGAGTAAAATCCCAAGCTCAAACACCCGTCCAACAGACTACGTCACAAACACCTACCCTAATACACTATTCCTAGCTCCTACCAACCCAATTGAAGTCTCGCTCATAATCAACACCCTTAAAAACAAGACAGGAGACATAAACAGCTTACCAACTTTTATGTACAAAAAGCTTCATGGTAATGTCACCAATTATTGCAACACTCTTCAATAAATCCATTGAAGCCTCTACCTTCCCAGCAATTCTCAAAATAGCAAGGGTCACCCCGATCCACAAAGGAGGTGATCAAACAGACTTGAATAATTATAGACCAATATCTAATTTACCACTGCTTTCTAAAATCTTCGAAAAATTAATTCATAGACAGATCTATTCCTACCTCGTCTCACACAAAATATTCAAACCCTGTCAGTTTGGATTCAGGACCAACAAGAGCACAAATGATGCTATTATACACATGCTGGAGTTAATATACACCGCACTTGGAAGAAAGAAGTCCACTGGGAATCTTCATTGATCTACGCAAAGCTTTGATACAGTCGACCATGATTTACATGATTTACTGCTCACAAAATTAGCACACTATGGTATAAGATGGCACCCACTCAACTACCTAAAGTCATACCTTAGTAACGAAGCCAATATGTGTACACAAATGGAGCGAACTCTTCCACACAACAAATTACAGTCGGTCCCTCAAGGAAGTGTACAGGGTCCCTCCTATTCCTCATTTACATCAATGATCTACCAAATGCACCACAACTACTCAAACCCATATTATTTGCAGATGACACAACGTATGTCTTCTCTCACCCAAATCCCGTCATACTGGCCAACACTGTTAATGCCGAGTACAGAAAATATCAACATGGATGACGACTAATAAACTTACTCTCAATACTGACAAGACCTACTTTATACAGTTTGGAAACAAAGCCACAAATGTGCCACTTAACATAACGCTCAATGGTTCACCCATCACAAGACTCACAGAGGGAAAATTCCTAGGAATCCATATTGACAGTAGCCTTAAATTCTAAACACACACAACAAATTTCCTAGAAAATCTCAAAGACAGTAGGCATACTATCAAAGATACGCTACTAGGTGCCTCAATCAGCTCTCTTGCACTATATCATTCACTCATCTACCCTTATGTCACCTATGGAATCTGTGCATGGGGATCAACAACATTAAATCACCTCAGACCACTCATAACCCAGCAAAGGCTGCAGTCAGAATGATAACAAATTCTCACTCTAAACAGCATACTCCACCAATATTCAAAAGCCTAAAACTACTCATCGTAAAGAACATTCACACATATTCTTGTGCCTACTAAATACATAGAACCCTACACTCTAATATAAACCCTACACTCAAAATTTTCCTCACCAACTTTAATAGGACCCATGACCACAACACAAGACATAGATCACTTTTGATATACCCCGTGTCCATATAAACCTATGTAAAAATTCTATGTACATAAAAGGCCCAGAATCTGGAATTCATTACTAGTAAATACTAAAATAACCTTGTCGAAAATCAATTCAAGACTCTTCTCAAAAACCACCTACTCACCCTAAACTAAATACTCATACTGTAAATTACTTTCAAAAATGCTCACTGTTATTTTCCTATAAAATTATTTTCCTATAAGATAATTTCACTTTTTACTATTATGTTACCATCCTACTAAACACTTGTTGCAATGTAATATCATCATATTATAATTTGAACAATCTAATATTTAAATAAAACAAACTCAATCAATTTCTCTAGTATTATGTGCATAGTGTATAAGCCATTAGATTAAGCTGCCCTTAATGCCATGGCATGTCAGTGGCTCTCCTGGCACTTCAGTTTGTGATTGTAATTATAAACACTCGATGTAAACTTGCAATGAAATAAAAATTCTATTCTATTCTATGTTGTAGGTGGGATGGAGGTGCATGTTGTAGGTGGGATGGAGGTGCATGATGTAGGTGGGATGGAGGTACATGTTGTAGGTGGGATGGAGGTACATGTTGAAGGTGGGATGGAGGTTCATGTTGCAGGTGGGATGGAGGTCCATGTTGAAGATGGGATGGATGTCCATGTTGTAGGTGGGATGGAGGTCCATGTTGTGGGTGGGATGGAGGTCCATGTTGAAAGATGCGATGGAGGCCCATGTTGTAGGTGGGATGGAGGTCCATGTTGAAGATGGGATGGAGGTCCATGTTGCAGGTGGGATGGAGGTGCATGTTGTAGGTGGGATGGGTGCATGTTGCAAGTGGGATGGAGGTGCAAGTTGCAGGTGGGATGGAGTGCATGTTGCAAGTGGGATGGAGGTGCATGTTGCAGGTGGGATGGAGGTGCATGTTGCAAGTGGGATGGAGGTGCATGTTGCAAGTGGGATGGAGGTGCATGTTGCAAGTGGGATGGAGGTGCATGTTGTAGAATGTGTACGTAAGGCAGGATAAAGAAGGTCATTCTGACCTCAGCTGGATTATAGTGGTCGTGGTGGTGCTGGTGGTGGGAGGAGGGAGGGGTTGTTGGTGGTTCGGGTGGTAGTGGTGAAGGGTG